>JACGDI010001810.1:298770-330654 GCA_014898725.1 Jacaranda copaia
TATCTCCAACTCAAAAGTGAAATATTTATTTGCTCTCAATTACAAGTCATAACCGGATGGCAATTAAGTTATACCCAAACCAAAGGCAATTCTACAATATATAAATGTAGGAAGTACAACATATATCAATTTTAGAAATAAATAAGCATACAAAGCAATTTAAATGAGTCACAAAATGCCACAATTCAGTAGCATAATTTCATAATATTCTCAACCATAAGGTAGAAAAATTGCCAATTAATTTCTTTTCAAAATGTAATATTTAGCCCTATTAATGAACACACAAAAGCACCATCTGTCCTTGTATGGTTTAAGAATTAAGATCAATTATTATTGGTCAGATGCTCAGAATCGCTTCAAACAAACCATTTCCTCGGAGAAGTCCGAAATGATCATCAAGTATGTATATATCCCTTATAATTGTCAACCCTCAAATAAGTTTTACAGTGTAGATTCTTGTAATTTGGGTCGGGTTCAATTAAGTTATGGGATGTAAAATAATTGAAATGAGTTGTAATTGGGTAAAACCAAAAAAATAAGTATAAAAAAAATTTTAATTTAATTTTAATTAAGTTGCCATGAGAATTCTTTTGTTGAAAATGGTTGTTTATCTTCACGACTAGATTTGGTGAACAATGTTATGACTTACTTATTAAGCATGCAGTTCTCTTCTTAAACATTGGCAAGTTCTCTTATTATAATCCAGTTTTTCAAAACTTTTCTCACATGCCACCTGCTGAAATGTCAAATACAACGAAAAAAATATTTAATATTACAAATAAATAAGTATCTACAATTTATTGAGTGATTCGAGTCCTTCATAGCTAAAATATCGTACTTTGTGATTCAAAATCATTTAGAGCATTCGCATTAAATTATGTTGAATCTTGATCCAACGAGGTAAATTTTTGTTTCATTATGTATTGTACTCCAAATAATTTAAGATAAATTACAAGCCCAAAAGAATAAATTAATGTTCAAGTATAGTATATTTGGAGAAAAAATAAAGTGAAATTCTATAAACCAAGTATAATGCAAATTGTCCATCTTCTAAACGATCATATTCAAATCAAAGAAAGGATTCTTGAAGATCTTAAAAGATCCGGAAAGCCCCAACCTAACTGTAGAAACCTTCAGAGCGATGGTTCAATTTGTTTCTGTTATTTAAAACAATGTATTTCATTTGGGAAAAAAAAAAAAAACACTTCAACAATCAAAATCAAGACAACACATTCTGGCAAAAAACTCAGTTTAACAATTTTGCTGTTGAGCCTGAGCTGCGCTTTGCACATCACAGTTTTGCATTTACTGCTTTATGGTAATTATACTTAGTAAGTGATTTCTTGCAAATCTGCTGGAGTTTTTTGCATACTCCTAAGTTAACTCAAGATCAATAATTCGCACGTTGAATTTAATTTATTAATTAGTCCAATCGAGGAGTTAGGCAAAGGATCTGAAGAGCATTAGTTGTGCTTCACTCAACAGTCCAAAGACGTGTAGGTTTGAGGGCATTAATACTTTTTATTTGTTTAAATCTTAAATTTTCATTGAATTGTGTGTGTGTGTGTGCATACACACATATATACTGGTATGCCTAAAATACTCATCAAATTTAATTTTAAATTTTCGGAGCAAACACATTTAGAAAATGAAGGATGCACATAAGATTGCAGTATCAATTTGTTTTGTTTAAGTGTTGTTGAGAATTGAAATCCAAAAGCAGGAGAGCACAATCGAGCATATCAACTAACAGGCCTGTTGGATGGATATGGAGTGTGGATCCGCCACTAAGAGTGGGCCTTTGAGCCCATTTATCTAAATAAACCAGCCCACCTTATTGCTTCTTCTTTTGTCATTAATTGTTGCTTGTTATGAATTCAATGCTGCCCTCCTGCATCCTTACGACAACATGGTACATCCTGCATTGGAGTCTGATAATGAAATCCTTCCTGTGGTCATAGTCTAGTCCATAATTGGCCAATTTCTTAGACAACAATAGTACCCACGATCCTACCATCATTATTAATTATGCATGACGGTAAAAGTGATTGCAATATTCACATTTGGAATAAGTTTGTTTATTTCATAGTGCTCGATTGAGCCAAAAAGCCTTGGCTTAACGAATGCATCGTCGCAACTCAACACCTCGCCTTTCTTTTTTAGTCTCTCATTACATTGCCTGAAGAAATGGTCTAACTAACAGTTATCAATTTTTTATTTTTAGAAAATAGTATTCTTATTAATCAATCAATATCAATATCAATAAATATACCCAATACTTACAAAGAAAAAATATTTATGCTTCAACAATGTGAATGCATAATACATTATTTGTCCAAAATTGTTGGGCGGGTGGGGGTGGGTCATGTAACCCGAAAAAAGACATCGTAGTAGACAAGAGTATGAAGGCAATAGAAGAGCACGGAGTCGTGGATAATGAAATCTGATTTCAAATTTTCTGGTTTGGTATCACAAAAATGTATTCCAAAAATAATAATGAAATTGCTATATCTTTTTCAAAATTATAAATGTTTTAACATGTCAAAATAAAATTTTGTAAAGGAACTTTTTTCCTCAAACAATACTTTCTTATTGAAATCAATGATGTGATATCATAAATCTAAATTACTACTTTTGAAAATGATAGTATAAAAACACACACACACACACACACAAAATATTTTCTCAACATTCATCTTAAAACGTCATGTAAAATTGAAATGGATCGATGTGAGGTAGAACTATATATTTCGACTAATATATAATTGACATTTTATACCAACACTTCAAAATACACTAAAAACATTCCCTTATTTCATTTCAATTACTTTGAAAAAATAACTAGAACCGTTGTGTCACTAATGGCTCTGTACTATTTCATGTTGTAAACAATAAACATCATTATCTTTTGGAGTATGAACGTTAATTAATTCATTATTTTAATACTTACAGGCTTTTAAATGTGTTTCTACATTATTTATTTTAATTGATTTTTTTATTTTATCTATTTTTACTATTATGTATAGCATAACAGTGTGAGGTTTGTAATTATGCAATTTTGGTCAAATTCTAAATTTTTAGAATTTTGAGTTTTTAAATTAAATATGAAAATTCTCATTGGTTGTTGAGTATTAATTTGGTAATTATTTATTCCGCTTAAAAATATCTAGATTTTTAAAATTATTTTCTTGATTTGAACAAATCTTCCTTTATTTACCTATCATATCCAACAATAATTGCATTCCATCGGTAAAATATCTTTCATCTCGACCTCAATATGTAAAAGATTTCTCAATCACTTGAGTTCTATAATTTGATAAGTTTTTTTTATAATTTCTCTCTTTTCTTTAATAACTAATTTATTTTTATACCACTATATATAGAGAACTTGAAAGTCATTTTATTAATATTCTTAATTGTCTAGCATTTATTTCTCTTTCTTTTTGCAGTTGTCATTATTTCATTCTTCAATTTATTAATTTTTGACTGGTTCTTTTGTTCAATTTTTTATTTTATTTTATTTTTGTTCGTTTGGCTTTGTTATATCACATGATGCAAGAGATTTTGGAATTTCACTACCAACAATTTTTGCATCAACCATGAATTGAGTCTATCATTTAGTTTTTATTTGTTATTAAATTTGTATATTGTTTCTATCTTTTTGTTTATTACTTAGTTCAAGTCAACAATTAGTTTATTTAATTTTATTTTTTTAAATTCTCTATTTGTTTATTTAATTTTACAAAATGAGAGACACTCATTATTTTTGTAACTTATTTGATTTTCAATAACTATATTTTTTTCTTCAGTCATTGATAAATTCTTTCATTTAATTTTTTATTTTTATTTAAGTTATTATACATTTAGTAATTTCTTATTCATTCTTTCAATTAAGTTATTAGTATATTTGTCAAATTTTTATTTTTATTTTTGAATTCGCTTTTCTACTCATCTAATTTTATAGGATGGAATTTATTCTTTGGTTTCAATATATTTAGAATTTTGAGTCTTTGAATATATATAATTTTAAAAGCCTGTCAGTTTTTATTTTTCACTCATGTATATGTAAATATGCATGCATAAACATATATGATTCAAACACTTTTTAAGAATTTTTTAAACTACTTTATCAAAATATATTTTTTAAATCAATTTTGATCAATTTAAAAAATTATGAGATGGTTGTATCAATGGAAAACTACATCCATTAATTTCTTTGCGTTTATAATTTAATTCATCAAAATATATATAACTTTGTTTTTTTTTTAATTTTCTAAATTTCAATTTGAGTGAAAGATTAACAACTTCCTTTGTTATTCATTTTTTTTCTACTATTTGTGCTATATATTAATATATGAAGTTTGAACTATGTAATGCCCCGACCACGAGGCGACTGCTTCCAACCGAGGAGCTACTCACTCCATAGCACCAATCTTGTGAATAGCCACCAAACCCATGAATAACAGAAAATATGTATCTCAAAATTTCAAAGTAATTAATTCCAACAACAACATTCATCAAATGTTCAATTCTGAATCAAAATATCTTGAATGATACCTAACACTTTTATCACTCTCATTACCTCATATATTGTCGGGTTTAATCTGTCTTTGCTATTCAATCCTATTTGGGGTAAAGAACAAAAGAAATAATAAAACAACATAAGTGCAAATGACTCAGTGAGATAATTTAACCATAACAATAAAGTGACAATTTCACAAATAGTAGAGGTAAATAGAAGCATAAATATTTCCAAAAATTGTGAGAGAAGGTTTTAGTCAAAATTTAAGGATGATCACCACCGTCCCATACAAGTGATGAGATTTCACAAAATTTACTGTCTCTTACTAAGGTTTTAAGATATAAACATTGAGCTGAGAAATTAACCAATACAATTTAGCAAATATTTTCAAATAAAAGTTGTCGGTGGTTCTCCTACCTTATCTCTCTACTTTCAAAAGCATAAAAATCCTTATCCTTCTAGCCCAAGTGATCGGCTTGGATAATTAACAAACAAAAGACATGGCTAGCTACATGCCTCATCTCCCCGTAGCAAGCTACCTCTAGCTAATATGGGGTCGGATATATTTAACCGGGTATTAACTGAGGGTTGGTCGCCGTCGATCTGTTCTGCATGGTCCACCCACAAATAATCCTAGGGCCCATTCCCAAGGTTATCAAACATATTCATATAGCACATCATTACGCCATGACAACCGAAATTTGGATGCTCAAATAGTGTTGACCTATTTCTATGAAACTATCATGGCTATGATGGATAACAATGTCCAACAGCATTGCGAATAACATATCAGGTTGCCATGTTAACAATCACACAAACAAATTCAACCCTAGGCTAGTTCCCAAGAAGGCATGGCGATAAAATATATATTTCAAAATCATTTTCAACTTCCTCAACATAATTATTAATTTAAGATAAAGTGATATCAATTGCAATCAATAGAAGCGCTCAGAGTACAGGGGTGATGTGGAGTACTATTATCAACACACAGATTAGAAGGAAACAAATGACCAGGATTTAATAACAAGTATATATGTTCCTTACCTAGCAAAAGAATTTCATACTAAGGTTCCTAGTTGTATGATCGCTCCAATCTTGGCTTCCTAGTTAGATGACCAAGAACTGAGATAAGATAATATGAGTTGTCGTTCTATTAATCATCTGATTCTTAAATATAAATATAGTTAATATCTTAATCAGGCTTAATGTTGTTTTGATACTCAAGTCCAATCATACCTTATCTTAACTAGTTTTAATCTTTCAACTATAAGATACTTCAATAACACAAGACTTTACTGACTTGAGTTCGATCATTCCCACTTTATTGTCCTAATTTTTAATTGTCTTAATAATTTTACATGCCTGAACTAACTTAATCTTCAAAGTACCCCCAACAACTCTTTTTGCCACTTTATTCATTTTATAGTACTAGGTGAGAGTCCGGGAACTAGTTAGATTCTATGAGTCAATCCGGGTCAATTGGATAATTCATCCTTGTTCTAACATTTATATAACTTAATCTTGTAATTTAAACTCGAATTCTTCCTCATATAATAATGGGTCATATTATTAAGTTCAAGGATATAACGTAAATCAATATCTCTTAACTTACTAAACTTAATTTGTGTAGTTAATCCTTACGTTAACACTTACAACATTATGTCATTAACTTGAGTCAAATTACAATTTGATACATCCAACTTAATGAACATTTAGTTGAAATAGTAAAAATCAATTGAATTAACTTCAATACAAAATTTACCAAAATTGGAATGAACTGAGATTCGACCTCAAGATGGAAATAGCCTAGATGAATTCAAGACCTAATTCTATACAAACTGTCCAAAACCAGCCCCACATGCCGCTGTCGAAGTTGGGAACCACCACCACCTTAGGTGCAACTTGATGCCAGGAACAAAACCTCAAAATCAATTTTGATTCCAACACTGATGAGTTGACCAATTGGCCACTCAAAGCTACATTGAGCTCTAACCCGCCGCCATGCTCCACCCCCTTCAATTCTCTGTTTCCACCCACCAAAACACCAAATCAACATTGCCACCAGCCTACCCACCTCCTCGCGACCAAAACTCACCTAAGCCCTACCACGTTCCACCATCGGAAGCGGCCCAACCGCCACCTCCGCTAAGCTTTGCTATTGGCCCTCTTTTCCAACCATTTAATTAGTGGTTTTAGGTCAACATTGGTATGGTTTTGCTTGCCTCAATTGAACGAAGCTAACTATGGCCTTGATTTCGGGTTTCACGGTTAACTTTTGGTGATTTGTCACTGGGATAGCTTTAGGGTTGTTTTTGACAATTTAACCAAATTTTGTCTTTCAACCTATATATGTAAAAGTATTTTTTAGCCTTCTCATTTTACCCCCAAAAGTCCTTGACCACCTTCAATAGCACCCCTAGGATTTCATTCGTTTTTCACTTCGGTCTCCAGGTTTTAGTTTAGCCCACAAACCTTTATTTTTCACACAATGACCCCTAGCATTTCTATTTCTGGGCAATCAAGTCCAAATTTAAATTATTTTAAAGCCCTTAGACTTTTAATTCACTCATATTGGCCCCCTAAATTTTATAGTTTTAAACAATCAAGTCCTTTTCATATTTACAATTAAATTCCTCAATTCCCAATATTTCTACCTAAACTTTAATTAATTTAATTTGAATCAACTTAAATTAATATTCCAAAAATTGGGGTGTTACAAACTATATATATACAAAGCAATTTACAAATAATTATGAGAATTCATTTTGTCCATTTTTTTTTCATATTCTAATTTAATCATCACATCCTCTCATTCATTCTTATTTTAAAATAATTTTGAATTTATAATTACTTTATCAAACTAATATATTTTAAATTATTATTAGTGATGTCATACTCTTTTTTCTTCACGGGATAACTATGTAATGAATCAAAGTAAAATGTCATCTTATTAACTTATATTCTAATATCAGTTTTAATTTTATAGATTTATTTTAGTTCTTTTAATATTTTTATCTTTACCGCTATAGTTTGATTTTGACTTGATTGGTCTTTAATCAAAATTAAAACAAAATAATATATATATATATATATATTTTTTTAAAATTTTTGTAGACTATTATTTAATTCTTTATATTTCAAGTTTCAACTTAATATATAGGTATTGTCCTTTTAGTCTAGAGTAATCATAAAATGTTAAAATTCTATGCTTTTCTTACAACTCCTATTGATTTTGTCCTCTATACTTCTCATATATTTTTATTTTCTATTGCAACTATCTTTTAGATTTTTGTTGCATGATATTTTCTTTCTTTTTTCTCTTTTGATAAATTATAATCTTATTCATAAGATATTATCTTTGGAAATTTTAATTTTTTTTAACTCCCCATTGAATAATTTTGAAATTCTTTTTCCACGACATCATGTATATAAGATTTCATATATTTTTTATGGCTTTACATGTTCAAGTTTTTATATACTAAATTTTGATATGTTGGAGTGATATTTAATTTCACTCATTACTTGACTACAATATTTTTATTTTTATATTATTTTTCATTATATCTATTATTCAAAATGATATTTACTATTTTGGAGTATTTGACTCAACCCTGCTGGCTACTGACCACATAGTGTTTGTAATCATTTGCTAGCTTGCCCCATGAACTTGTCCATTAAGTAATTGCTTTGGCAACTGCCTAGTTGAGTAGTGCAGCTCCACATCCACATTTCTAGGGACTAGGTCCATTTCTCCCAGTTGCTAGGGTTTTAACTACTATCTTTAAAGATATACATCTTATTTCAACTACTTTGACTAGGTTAAGGGCAATCTTCCACCATAGTCTGCTGGCAAAGCCTAAGATCCCGGAAGATAGGCTAACCGCCTGACTTAGTCAAGGGTGCCGCTCATAGTTACTTAGGTGTACCTAAGTCCATTGCTCGTCAACTGCGCGCATCATCCTTAAGTTCCCGCACACACCATCTAGCCATGTTAGCTTACTATGCGCCAGCCTTTACTTGTGCATGCAAATTACCTGCATATTACATACCAAGTCCTTGTTCTTTCTCACACAAATGCATATGTTGTCCCATTCAACTGTGATGTTGTTGGCCCCACATGTACATAATCTTGTTAGCGCCAATTTTTTAACGTCCAGTGCGTAGCAAGATCCAACTTGTATCGCTAGCACAGTTTTATCTTGCCTAACATTTAGCCAAAGGATCTATGCATACCATGCACACTACTTTGGTTCATTGCCAAGCCATGGTTAGGTTAAATTGATGTCAATATTTTTGGTCATAACATATCTTCCTTTGTAGAACAATCTAATGTCCTCATCAAAGTGAGGTCACTATATTCAAGTCATTCCAAGTTCAATCAGGGAACAAATAGAGCCTACTCAACCCTAAAATCTCTCAAAGAAAATAGTATCAGTACACCTAAACTACTATGTGCTATTGACCTTGTTGTTCATTCATCTGGCTCCAAGTCCACCTTGAAACTAACTTTGCTTTTCCAAGTAAAGAATTTGGAAGTCATCGCAACCTCTAAAGTTTTACTAGGAAAAGAGAAACCTTGTTGTTTACCTCCCTTTCATTATGAATTTTGATATTACACCAAGCCAGTGTCGTTTATGAAAATCTTGTCTTCTAAACTTAGTGATTCACCTATGTGAATACTTAGTGAATCTTTCTTAGCCACAAACTTGCACACATACTACCTGCATTCATACAAAGCTATAGTCTTAGAATTTAAAGAGCTTTTCAAAGGATTTACCTTAATGGATTGTAACAAGTTGGCTAAAGGATCATAACTACTGTTTTATTGCCAACGAGTTCTGTCTTTACCTTGGCTAAATTTTGGCTAAGTCTTTCCACCTTAGCTTAGTTTTCTATTTCACCCTAAAAGCTATTTTAACCTACCTCTCAAGTTAACATTCTAGCTACAATCCTCATGGCAACATATTTCGTTAATGCATCAAGTGCCATAATTTGCATTCTCTACATGAAATTATTTAAAACAAGTATATTTTAAGTATATCAAGGAGGACAATCGGTCTTCAATTACCTGTGCCAAAGAACAACTCACAGTAATGTCGACCCATACTTGACTAACCTTTGCCCAACACTTCTCAATTTATTGAATAAGATTGAGCTCTAAGTCGTATCCCTCAATCTCCAATAACCTACAAGCTGCTCAATAACCCATATTTTGGGCTATACCCTTATCTTCAACTTTCACCTCTACCATAAAAATAGTCATATTCTCATGCTTAGGGCAATCTCGCATCAAATGTCCATTGCCATAGATGTAACAACCATTCTTAGCAATGCCATTCATCAAGTTCAAGCTAGAGGTTATCATCACCTACTTCGTTTACTTTTAGCAGAACAACATTTTGCCTTCTCCTTTGTCCTTCCTAGTCCCCATATTTCAAGATTAGATAAGTTTGAGATACTAACAATATTACAGTCCAATAATCTATAAACAGTAGTAATGGTAGTCGGTACTTCTTTAACACTATATCTTTGTAGCTTAGCTTGTGCTCTAGGTTGCAAACTTGCCATAAATTTGAACAACTTGTCCTCCTTAGACATGTTTCATGTCAAGCAACAAAGAACTAAATTCCTTGATGTAGTTCCTTAGGGATTCCCTTTCCAAGCCAAGATGTGTTGCGAAGTAAGAATTGAGCTTTCAATCTTCATTTTTAGTGCTTTCCATAAGTAGATCCTACCACAATCATTATTTACACCATCTAACATAAGAACACCACCAAATTTTGGCATATCTAGTTAAGAACATACTTATAATAAAGACTCATTCGACACCTTTGCCACCTTAAAATACAACTCCATGTCCAACAAGAAGTTCTCAAGTTTTTTGGTGCTCCATTCGCAACTAAATAGTTTGGGATTTAACACTTTTACCATGGACGATGATTAACGATGATTAAGACTTATTAGAACCAACCAATACCTTCTTGACAAGGTTCAATTCAATATTTACCTTAGCCAATTTTGCATTAATAGATTCTATGAGAACCTTACCTCTTTTGTGAATGAAGTCAATCTTAACTCTATTGAATTGTGTGAAACGTTTCATCCTGCTGCATCCTTATCTCCAAATAAAGGATAACTTTCCATATCTGACCTATAATTGTTAAATTTTTCTATCTTTAGATCCCAACTTGGGCTTTAGTACCACTTTTCATAGTAAAAATGTCATGCCCCAAGCTTGTGAGGCCTTTAGATGTAAGAATTGCCTTCAAACCTATCAAGTACATCCTGAAATTGGCTATGATCAACTTGCCCAAAAGGGATATCTAATGAATGCATACGAGTGTTTTGGAAAAACTTATATGGTAGTCATTCTTTCAATATTTAATCTATACGGGCTCAGGCATTACATTCAGCCCTTCTTCAAAAGGTAACATTCTCATCACAATATGACATAAATCCAAGATTAGTTACCAGACATTGGGATTCTAGAGGTGGCTCCTATAGGATTAAGAAATAGTTCCTATATATATAGCACTTTGTCCCAAAAATTCAAGAGGTGACTCCTACATATGCAACATTTTGCCTTATATAGCACTTAGTTCTCAATATTTTGATTGGTGATGGCTCTAATACCATTTGTCACACCCTTAGCATGGATGCCCATTAGATATGAAAATTACCTCAAAACCCACCAAGTACATCTTAAAATTAAGTTCTAATCAATTTGTCCAAAAGAGGCATCCAATTGATGCACATGAATTCTTTGGCCAAAGCTTATATGGTAGCCATTTTTTTAATATTTAATCCATGTGAGATGGGGCATTATAGAAAAAACGTGAATGGTGAACACCGTCCAACTTTTCGCCTCTTGTGTGCCCTAGTTGTTCACTAACTAGTCATCTTAATGCCTGAACACCAATCTTATGCTTTATTTTATAAGAGCTATTAAAGAGTTTGAATGAATGTGAGTGGGCACAAACAATTTCCACACACTTGGCAAAAAGTAAAGGAAGCACAATAATTTATGGGCCTCACTTAACTTTGCACTAATATTATTTTCACAAAACTTATTACATTGGATTTTTACCTAAGATTTACAAGCAACACTCATGTACTTTTGCTTGGTTTATATTATGACGTCTTTGAGGTATTTATAAGTTGAAAAACACAATTGGCATCTCCAACTGCTAGGAAGATCATGTACCACACATGGCACCTATGTATTCATTATCTTGGGGCATTTAACTTTGTCCTGCTGGTAATTGCCCAAAAAGTGCCCCCTCCCCCTCACCATTCTCCCTATGAATTTGTTCACTAAGTAAACAACTTAAGCAACCACTTGGCTAAGTGGCATAGCTACACCCTTATTTTTCTAAGCCCAT
Organism: Jacaranda copaia; assembly: GCA_014898725.1. Lineage (NCBI taxonomy): Eukaryota > Viridiplantae > Streptophyta > Magnoliopsida > Lamiales > Bignoniaceae > Jacaranda > Jacaranda copaia. Next base: position 310,675 of record JACGDI010001810.1, read on the forward strand.
TTTTGTTAGTTTTTAGGGTTTCATCTATCATCCTTGAAATGCAAGCCTTATCTCAATTGCTTTAATTGAGTCGAGAGCAATTATCCACCATAGCCTGGCAGTAAGGCTTAGAATCCCTAAAGTTAGGCTAATCATTTGACTCAATTAAGCTAGCTATTTACTAGCAATCATCTGGCTTCTTGCTTGGGTTGGATTCTTTCTCCCATGTCTTTCACTTATGGGTATCTATTGGAGTTATCTTCTCCTCAATCTAAATGTACTTTTCTACAAGGCGAGGAGCTTTTTAAGGTGGTAGGCAGCTTTTTTGTTGTTCATTCCCTAAGTTTATAATACTTTAGGTTTTATTGGGTAATACTGAACAAAAGCTCCTAATTAAGATTGGATATTTTGTAGACTACTTGGAATATACTCTTTCAAACCTTCTCTATCCTTCTACTTGAAAGTGAACAAGTAGGCTATTGTTTTGTGGGACTTGTAATAGATGAAAAAGTTGGGGAGAAAATGTTGCGCCAGTTGTTCCTATCTAATAATTGATTCAACAACTATCTAATTAAACTATGCTTGGGCATGTTTGGTCAACATCGTATGGAGCACCTTGCAATAAGCAGCTTCGCTAAGGTCATAAAGTTCCATGCAAGTTAGGAAGCTGCTTAGGTGCTCTTGGGTGTCTTTCATACTGTCGAACTCCATATGTTTGGTAATTTTCATACCATAAGGGAGTGATTCTTCTAGGATGTTTTTCAAAAAGGTTTGCACTTAAGAAAAGTGACATTTAGAGGGAAATACTCACTTTCTGTGACCATTATTCATTGTGGGATTGTAGAGTGATTGGTGGTCCCAACCATAATTGGCGGTTGCTGGGTTCAGTCAACATAAATAGAGAATTAGACATCTATGCATTGGGGTAGTTGAGGGGCCATGCCTCATTCCTCTTTCATCATTCATACTTCAGTTCTCTCATGAGAAGAAAATGCTTCTCAACTTTAGCTACAAGGATTAGAGTTGCTTCTGCAGTTTGTACTTATTGATATGTTGGGCTGCTACTTTAGCTGCAGGTTGTGCTAAGTAAAGTTTCTTCCACCAATGCTAATAGGGCCTCATGAGTGATTTGTAGTGTCATTCCTCTATGGAGCGAAGCTTGCAGCTTGGATGGTATCTCTAATGCTAAGGGCACGCTAGGTACTAGTTCAATTGGTGATAATGGCTATGCATTTGATCAATTGTTCTTTGCATTCTCTCCTTGGGATGCCAGTAGGAGCTAGAGTCTTAAGCTTTGGAACTTGTCTGCATTCATAGCATTTCACAAGTTAAAAAAGTGGTTCTTATAGATAGTGCCAAATAATGTTGCACGAAATTAGATTTGGAGTCCTTTCTATAAATTAATGAAATGATGGCTTTTACTCTTGGAATGCTTTTGCATAGAATTATTGCTTGAGTTAAAAATGAGTACTCATATGTTTATGTGGCTGTGAAAATTGCTTTTGTACTAGTTAAGTCCTTGGTGGGCTTGAATCCATTTAAATTATAGGGCTGATCTCAAATAGACTTAGTTAGATAGACTCAGTGACTTGTTTTTGTTAATTATACTGGTTATTAGTCTTTTACTTTTATACCTTTAAGACATTACTTCGGCATATAAAAAATTAATACCCTTATACAAAAGGTACTAAAAGGTTTAACTTGCGACAGGTTTCATTTATTCTATGTTCTTATTTTGAAGTCACAAATTCTTTCTTTTCTTTCTTCTTCTGCAATCATATTCTGATTCCACAAAGTATTTGTTTGGCTACAAATAACATCTCAATTGAGTTTGTGCATGCAAGTTATTGTCATAATGGAAGGCCTTCTTAGTGCAGGAGGTGCAAAAGCATCAAATATAAATAGCTACACCCAGACTTAGGCCCAAAAAATTGCTATACTCAAACCTAGGCCCATACCCATTAACAAAAATGCAATGAGTATGGGTAAGGTCTATACCCATATACTCATACCCAACAATTATCCATTATCCTAACACTCAAATTAACTAATTAAACTAAATATCACATATATCAAAATTAAAAATAGACTAATGATAAATTTTCAATATCTATAAAATTAAAAAATATACTTTTCCAAATATGTGGTGTCAACTTTAATATCACTTTTTCACCCATACAAAACTCAATATTCATCTACCTTCATTCATATATTCTTTCATTGTGTGATGAGACCAAACTATCCATGGCTTCACTAAGCAACTATTATTTTTCCTTGCAAAGTAATAAGGCTGCAAAATAATATTGTCGAACATGAGTTTGTTGTTATCCATAGACTAATTGAAGTGGGTTCGTGCTTGTTGGCAATGATTTATGTAAATTGTAGTAGAATTGGGCCATGTCAAGTAAATCCACCCAATCTTTCTATCTTGTTGATACATAATACCTCAAGTACTTTTCTAGCAGTGCATTCAACCTTTTCATATAACCATCCTTTAAGGATAGTTTGTTGTAGAAAGTTTCAATATGGTACCCATCATGTTAAACAATGAAGTCTAGAATCAACTCATGAATCGTATGTCCTATCACCCACAATATCCTTAGAAACACAAAAATGTTTACAACATGCATGAGAAAAATCTACTACAGTCTCAATTTCGAACAAGTGTTAGGTATAGCAATAAAAATTCCATACTTAGAGAATTCATCAACAATAATGAAGATAGAAGGGATACCCTTCACCTTAGAGAAGCTAGCAATGAAATCCATGGAAACATATTGCTACAATTTTTTGACATGGTTAAGGCTAAACAACCCCCTGACCCCTTCCTTTTTTTTCCAACTTGTCCATGTAACCCACTACATAAGCCTTCACATAAGCTTTAATATCTTTTTCTATTTTTGGCAATAATAGCTAAGATATTTTAAAGCTAACATTAGGGGTGTAAACAGATATTAACCAATTAGATACACTATTTTAATATTCATTTTTGATTACCTTAATTTCTAAATTTGCTTATACAAATACGGATTTGATGGATATTTATGCAATGATATTCGAATTTGAATCCGTCAGATATTGATCGAATTTGGATATAACCTATTTGATTATAGTAATTCAAATGCATTCATATTTGATTAAAATTAGCCATATTCAAATTAAAATATTATTTTTTTTAATATTCATATTTGATGATAATTATATTGATATCCATTCATGAATATTCAAATATGTAAATCCATTAACCTATACCAAATGCATAGTTTTTAATTAATAGAAGGAACTATACAATTTCACTAAAAAGGAAGAAATCAAACAAATAGCAAAATTTCTAATTAATTAATAATTGACTTTATAATTGATCATTAGCACTAATTAATATTAATAATGATATTGAAGTATATTATTTATAAATTCAAACCAACAACAATTATATTGACTAACTTGATTCTTTAATTTTTTTTCCTCAATATTACTATAATTTTTTAAGTTTATTATTTTTTATCCCAATTCTTCAATTATAAGTTATACACACACACACACACACACACATACATATATGAATTATGATATTTTTATTGAAATATATAAATAATTGGATTATAATTAAAATATATGAAAAATTAAAGTATATTGTGTATGATAATTTTTTAGCTATTATTTATCATATATGAATAATGGATATAATTAAGTTGTGAAAAATCAAATATGTAAATGAATGTATTCAGTAAATATATATATTCAGAGTAGATATTAAACAGATTGAATATGCACTTACCATATTTATATCCACTTACAATCAAATATCTACTTATTAAATGTGGATAACATCGCTTTAAATGGATGCACATAATATTTTGTATAAATCATTATGAATGCAAACAAGAAAGAAATTTTTAAATATCCATTTACAGCCCTAACTAACATTCTCTCAATGCTGGGATGTGTACACTACACTAGTGATAATTAGGGATAGGCATCAGGTTCGGGTTTGGGGGTACCCAAACCCACCCGATCGGGTATTTCTCGTTTGGATAGGGAATTTTTAGTCTCTAAACCCGAACGGGTATTTATGGAGGTACCCAAAAATTTGGGGGTTGGGTACGGGTATTGACCTAGGATACCCGACACCCGATCGGGAACCCCCATTAAAAAAAAACTATTTATATTATTAAGTTTTAATGTATTAGATATTAACATTTATATTTAAATTTTAAAATTATATATTATGTGGGATTTAAAACTTGTAAATAATGAATTGTAATGCTATCAATTGGTTCACAATGAAAATAAATAATGAATTAACAAAATTTAATTTTACTTATTAAAAATATAAAAAAAATTAATGGGGGTACCCCATAAAATGGGGGTTGGGACTCAGGTATCAAAAGATGATATCTTAGCCCTCGGGTACCTGCACTATGGGTACCCCCAAGGGGGGGTACTCGACCCCCGCCCACCCCTAGTGATAATGCAATGTTTGGGGCGATAGAATTAAGGGTGAATATAGTAGTGGTTTAGTGTATGGATGTTATTTTGCAATCGGGCTAGGCTCGAAACTCAAGCTGAAAAATGTGGGGTTGAACTTATAATTACAATGAAACATGTTAGGCTTGTTGAGGTGGCCCCTCGATCCTTTGATGCTTAAGTTAATAAGTTATGACAAATATAGGGTCAAATTAAGCTGGGAGAATAGTACAAAAATGCACACTTATAACAATTTTAGAGCAAATATTAATAATAGTTCGGATAAAGAATATAAATTAATAAAAAAATGGTATAAGACTAAAATGACCCCTACTATTGGCATAGGACCACTTTATGTCATTTGTAAAGTGGCAGGCAACATGCTTTTTGAACACTTGATCAATACAAAAGCCACTTGTGTTTTAGTATAAATGTTGCCTTGACGCAACAAATGGGGATAATATTGATGTCATCATTCAATGCAATTAAAGTTGACTGATGATAAAATTGAGGTTCATAACCATATCTAATTCTATATTTGATACCTATAATAGGAGTCGTGAGCCAGTTCAAAATTTGTTTGAAGCCCCCATCCATAGCAAAAATTAGGCTTTATTAAAGTATTGGGCGTCAGTTTAATTGCAACCCCAACCAATAAGTTGTTGGCTAAATTAAAATGACATCCCAGCCCTTATTACTTGAGAGGAAATTTCACCTATGTGTTTGGATTTTTTAGTCCCGTTAGAGCATTTTCACTTTTATTTATTTCAAGCATTTAAGTAATTTTAATGGATTTAGGGTAATCAAATACCAAATGCTCATATAAGATTATATGAGACTATTTAGCAAGCAACATACATCGAAATATCCTATTTCAAATAGAAGAACAATTTTATTAATCCCAATCTAATCTTACCATCGTCAAATCACCATGCTATATGATTCCCACTATCAAGCATGGCCTAAGAATGTTTTATCATATTTGTAAACATATTAGTGTTAGTCAATGAAGAAGTGGCATGAGTAAAATAATATACTATATATTAATTAAAAGTTTTATTTATTTCTTGGAATTTATTAAATTTAATTTCAAAAGATAAATAAATAATTTTTAATTAATGCTCTAGTATTTATGTTATGCTCAAATCAAATATTGATAAATATCAAAAATAAAGTGTTTATGTCTATGGACCAATTAAATTAAAGATATTTGATACTATCTCTTGATAGTTGATATTATCTCTTGATATTTGATATTATCTTATCAAAGAAATTCAACAATTAGGAATTCTTCCATTTGATATTATCTTATCAAATAAATAACCCTTAAAGAAGTTCAAGTCAATTTGGAAGTCTCCCATCAAGCATTTATATAAAAGGAAGTGACCAAAACGCATTCAACACACAATACAAATCCTAGCAAGTGGCAGAAACTTTGAAGGAGTCCATTGATTCTTTCTAACAAATTCAAGGAGATCCACGACATTCCAAATGTTCTTTGTGAAGGTCATCATACTTTGGCATTTGATTTGAGATCAAGGTGTGAGCCCTCAAATTGGCATTATTTTTTTCAAATCAAATTCAAGGAGATCAACGGTATTCAAGGTATTCTTCGTGGAGCTCATATTTTTTTTGGCATTTGATTCAAGATTAAGATGCGAAACCCTTGAATTGGCGTTATTTCAAATCAAATTCATGGAGACCTATAGTGTTCAAGGCATTCATTATGGAGCTCATCAAATTTTAAGATCATATTTGGAAGGGAAGAATCAGAGGAATAGATTAGAGATTTGATCCACAATTAATAGATTTTAATTTCATTCTTATTTGTAGGAATTTTCTTGTCTTGTAATTTTATTGTGCATACAAAGAAATTTACATTTATAAATTTTGGCACGCTCGGTGGGACAATCTCAACTTCTCATCTCTTTCTTTTAACAAGATTGAAATATCAAATGGCCGCTAACAAGACTGTTGCATTGAGAATTACTACAACAAATTCGTCAAGTGTTGGAGCAAAAAGTGATGGTATCATCACAAGAAATATATCTAAGAAGTTGCAATCATCTTCAAACGTGATTCATTCACTTGGAGTGAAAAAGGTGTTGTCATATTTTATTTATACGAATGAAAATAGTGGAGACTCAAAAGAAAAATCCATATCATCAATTTTCCACTTAGCATTAAATTTCTCGAGTATGACGATGGTGATGGTGACAAGTGCTACAACCTTGGAGAAACAAGTTGCAAATTAGATGAAGACCATTGAAGGACTAACAAAGCATATCCAAGAACGAGACTTTCAAATCTCCAAATTGATTAGCAAAGTGGACAATCTTGATGCAAGTTGCATGGTGGAAAAACAAATTGAGGCTTAGGATGAAGGCAAAACATCCACAAAGAAACAGTCAGCTAAAAATAAAAAGATTACAAATAAAGAACTACAAGTTTCCATTGATGGACTAGTTCCCATTAACCTATTAAAGGAGTTTATCATGGGGACTATCAAAGACAAGCTTGATGAAAATTCTAAGTCGTCTATGACTTACTCTAAGACATACACTCAAACGATTGACAATTTGAAGATGACAATTGGTTTCCAGCCCCTAAAGTTTCAACAATTTGATGGCAAGAGTAACCCAAAGCAACACATGGCTCATTTCATTGAAATTTGTTATAATGCTGGGAACATATAAAGATTATTTAGTCGAGTAGCTTATTCAATCATTAAAGGACAATACTTTTGATTGCTATATTAACTTGGAGGCAAGCTCCATTGATAATAGGGGGCAAATGAAATAGGAGTTCCTTAATCATTTCTATGGCACTTGAAGGACAATCAACATGATTGAACTTATCAACTCTCGCTAGTATAAAGAAGAACTTGTCATTGACTACATCAATCGGTAGAGAAATTTGTGTCTTAACTACAAAGATCAATTATTGAAGGCTTCAGCAATTGATATGTGTATCGAAGGAATGCATTGGAGGCTAAGCTACATACTTCAAGGAATCAAACCAAAAACCTTTGAAGATTTGGCAATGTATGCACATAATATTGAAATGAGCATGAATTTTAATAAATAAGAAGACTTAAGTGATGCTAATGATGATGAAGATGTTGGGGGCAATTATTTTTCATCTCCAAATTCCAAATAGTCTTCAATATGAGCTTAAACTATCAATAATGCTCTCAAATAAGAGCATAAACTATTTAAAATTCTCAAGTCTCCAAGTCTTCAAATTCAAGACTTAAATCTTCAAGTCTTCAAATTCAAACTCAAGTCTTTAAGTCTTTAAATACAAACTCAAGTCTCCAAGTCTCTAAAATTCATGACTCAAGTCTCAAGTTTCTAAGTCTCCAAGTCCAAGATTCAAAATTTTAAATTTCCAAATTAAAGACTCAAATCTTCAAGTCCAAAGCTCAAGTCTTCAAATTCCAAATCCTCCTAAATACTAGCATAAACTATTTGAAACTTTTAAATTAAACTTTTCTCATATGCTCCTTAATAAGAGTTTAAACTGTTAATAAGGCTCCTAAATATGAGCATAAATTATCTAAATATTCAAAATCTTCTCATGTGCTACTTGATATGAGCTTAAACTTTCAGTAAGGCTCTTAGGTACGAGCATAAACTATCTAAATATCCAAATTCTCCCCATGTATTTCTTCATAAGAGTGCAAAGTGCCTATTAAGTCAAATTTAAGTAAACTCCTTGACATGAAAATAAATTGTTAATCAAATTCAAATGAACTCCTTGATAGAAGTATAAAATATTTATTCAAGTTAAATATACTCTTAAACACACAAGCCTAAATTGTATGTAACTCTTAGTTCACATGAGTATATACTATGTTCAACACCCTTCTCAAAAGAATATTTACTTTGAATTATGTTATAACTTGACCCTTTTATTGGGCAACATAGCTCGAGAAATACTTCAAGGATGTTCTTATTGCAGACACGTGTGAAAATGGAGAGGAAACGAAAAATTCTCAAATACTTCAAGTCTTACCTCTTTCGTACATGATTGACACATCTTTTGTCAAGCCTTGCAGTGGGAGAAATATATTAATTTTAGCCAATGGAGAAGTGACACATGTAAAATAATATGCTAAGTATTAATTTAAAATTCTATTTATTCCTTGGAATTTATTAAATTTAATTTCAAAAGATAAATAGTTAATTTTTAATTAATATTGTAGTATTTATTTTATGCTCAAATCAAATATTGATACGTATCAAAGATAAAGTGTCTATGTTTATATACTAATCAAATCAAAGATATTTGATACTATCTCTTGATAGTTGATATAATCTTTTAATACTTGATATTATCTTATTAAAGAGATAATCTTAAGAAATGTTCAAGTCAATTTGAAAGTCTCCCATTAGGCATCTATATAAAGAAGGTGACCAAAGCTTATTCAATACACAACACAAATTCTAACAAATGAAAGAAACTTTGAAGGAGTCCAACGATTCTCTCTAACAAATTCAAGGAGATCCACAGCATTCCATGCATTCTTCGTGAAACTCATCATACTTTGACATTCAATTCGAGATTAATGTGCGAAGCCTTCTAATTGATGTTATTTTTTTCAAATCAAATTCATAGATGTATAGTATTTAAAGCGTTTTTCACGAAACTTATATATTTTTTGCATTTGATTCAAGAAAAAGGTACGAAACCTTCGAATTGACGTTATTTTAAATCAAATTCAATGAGACCCACAATATTCAAGGCATTCGTTGTGGAGCTAATCAAATTTCAAGATCATATTTAGAAGTAAAAAATTAGAGGATTAACTTAGAAATTACATCCACAATTAATAGATTTTAAATTTATTGTTATTTGTACGAATTTTCTTATTTTATAATTTTATTTTGTAGATAAATAAATTTATGCTTACAGTATATATTCACATGGATAATAGAATTTTCTAAAAATAATTTTCCTAATTATCAAATCATTTCTTTACTTTTCTGTCGAGACATTCAATCAACTTGGAGCCATAGTAAAATGTTGTGATCAAATTTGACTCAAAACTAATCATTAAATTGTGTGATGCTCACAATGGGGAAACGTGTCCGCAGTGAAATTGTTTCTTAAATGACTTACTATGCTGAATCCTCCATTTTGCCGCCACGTTTCAACTATATTTCATCACCACTCCTTTTCTGACGATGTAAAAAATATTAGACAAAGGGGCTTATTGCCTCGTGGTACCCAAACGAAAAAAAAGAAGAAGACTATATGACATTGTTTTGTAAGAGTGACTGTTATGATTTTTCTTTTGATACATCACCATCACTTTGAGATTGTCCCATAACCCATTTACACATTCAATAAACGGGTCCAATTACATGGGGGGCGGGGGGGCGGGGGGTAATAAATGGGTTGCCCTATAACCCAGAGCCATTTATCACCCCTGAAACCATAAAATTTAAAAATAAAGGAAAAGGGAGAGAGGGGGGCGGGGCGGGGGGAGAATTAGAAAAAGCAGAATGAAAGAGACTTGCCAGAGTTTTGGGGTACAATGGAACAAACACAGCTCTGGTGGACCTGAAAACCAAATTCATGTCTTCAATGGTTCAAAAGTAGACTTTTTTTGATTTTCTTGTGAACCCACCGCCATTCACCCTTTTACATATCTTATAATATAAAAATAGTTTTATGTTTTTTTAACTTTTCTTTCATTTTTATTGGTGTTTTATTAGTAATCATAGCAAGTGTTTTTACTTTTTAATGAACCCAAAAATATCTTCACCATATCAACCTACCAATTTCTCCTCCATTAGGAAGAGTGTAAACAAACCAACGGATTTGATTATGAAATCTCACTCAAATCAATATAAGTTTTCAAGTATTTTTCTTCTTTTTATAATTGTCAACGTAAATCTAATGAGAAAATATCAATATTTTGAATCTTTTATTTCCATATAATATTACCCACAATACAAAGTAAAACGCTCAATAAAATTAAAGATTTGAGTGGATCTTCTATAATCTTAGAATATCAAAAATAATAATTAAAAAAAAAGTTGGGGCAGGATAATTAGCATAAAGCTAAAGAGGAAAAATAGCAATATTCACAAAGTTTGTAAGAACTAGTAAACAATGAAATATCATACCATGTAAGTTAATAATTAAAATCTTTGAGTAGCCAAAGAAAGGGAAGTAACATAGGCCAATCATCATCATAATTATGTCTTTGATACCAAGATTTCAAAATTCAAATGACCAAAAGAAGAATATATCCATAAAACGAAAGAATAACAAAGAAGAAAAATGTCCGCTGTATCTAAAGGAGGAAAAGAATAAAAACCCAATTTTCACTAAAGTTCCTAACAAAGGGATGAAAGTGAAATGTACAGAAGTACCACAAAAGCTAATCATTGAAGTCTTTAAGTGGACAATGAAGTGGATGCAATAACAAATGCAAGTTATAATCATAATTATTAATTTCAATTACAAAAGAAACCGTATGAATACCAAAAGAATGCCAAAGAAGAACAATATAACTCATAAAAGCTAAGGTGGAAAGGAGCCAACATCTTTACATTTTTCAGAGAAAGTGATGAAAATGAACAATTAAAAGCTAATCATTCGAGCCAATCCACATAAATTATTAAGGTTGCAATAATACCATGCTAGCCTCCCTCTCTCCCCCCTCCTTTTCCCCTCATGCTGAGGCGTTCAACATTATTCCCAAATGATCAGATTCCGGAACTGTATTTGATTAAAGAATTGTCAATCTGCAAGTTGGTTCCAATATATTTAATTTTTTCTCAATTTCCCAGATTTCATACTTGAGTGAATGACAAACGATGCATGTGTATGACTATGACCTTGGGCCCGTCAACCCCCCACCTCACCCCACCCCGCAAACTCATAATTAAATGTCATCACATGATCCAAAAAACAGGTGACCAAAAGACAAAGTCCAAGAAATATAATACTCTACCCCATATTTAACTAAGTACCCTATCGATTCTCATATTCCAATAACAAGAATTTTAAAATTTTCTTCCTCGTTAAGATGTACATAAATATTGCAGTACAGTACTGTGTGCTTCTTGCAATTTACACAAGGCAGGCTGCTTCTCTTTCGTCTTTATAGTTTTTAAACAATTCATTCCACAAGCTTACAAATTGGCTCTCTCTCTCTCTCTTCTTGAAGTTCTTTCCTTCGCTGTTTTACAGCTTTTATCAATAAGTATGTCTAGAAAATGGGCTCTTGAGCATCTTCTGACGTATGCTCAATAGCAAAGCCAATAAAACCAGTCAAGTCTCAAGATTTCTCATTTTTCCATTTTCTTTTGTGGAAAAGGTACAATCTTTCTCTCAAATTTTTATGGCTTTGCTATTTTCTTTTGGCTTTTGTGCTGTCCGTAGCTGATATTTATAGGATTGTGAGCTTTATGATTCGTTTTAATTTGGCGGGGTTATTGTCCCTTTCAAGAAATTTGAACCCAGAAATGTGTTAACATTTAACTTGGAAGCTTTTGGGATTTATTTAGGTCAGATATGCTCAAATATATATTGATGGAGTTTAATTTATTCTCTTTTTCTTTGTGTGTGTGTGTGTGTGTGAAATTTGTAATTCCAACGTTCATAGACTTTGATCTTGGACGTTCTTAGAGTGACACATATAGATACTCTTTTTTCCCAGTGATTTAGGCTTAAGTTCAGCAGACTATTAAACTTTTTCTGCGTTTGAATTTTGATTATAGCAAGATTGGTGTAGAAAAGATTATGGATTCAGTAAGATGAGTTCTTCAGTCTGACTGAGAAGTCAGAAATATGTCAGATATTTTAGATATAATCAGAGGGCCTCTACTCAATATCTGTTTTTCCATTGTAGGAATGTTGTTGTCCGTGTAAGAATTGGAAATTTGGTTTTCTTGACATATTATTCTGAAATCGCTAGCCTTTTATCTATTTTAGTGCCCTTTTTCACTCTCCGAGGAATGAACCCATCTCCCCACCGCTGTTGTGCCGTGGCAGTGAAGTCTCCATTTTCACTTTTCCCCTCTCTTAAAGCCAGATATTGAATATTGTAAATCAGTTTAGTGTGAAAAAATCATTTCTGAATTTTTGTTCATATTGATCAAACTAGTGGGATATGGTGAGATATGCTGTAAATACCTATGCCCGTTGTGATCTTTAGAATGCCTCATAGCCAGAGTGGTATATTGTGTAGGCTACAGGCTTGACATAATTCTATAGGGGGCAAGTATTTAATGAATGATTAATGTGGAATTAAATTATCATATAAAACTACTTCGACCAGTGGAACATTTGAAGAATAATAAAGAAAGATTGTAACTTCTTCTTTGTTTAGGGAACTATAAAGCATATTTATATTTGTAGAGAGGCCGCCCTATTTCTGGTACCACTGCTACTGCTTACTTCTTGTATGTGGAATTTTCCTTTTTTTCTTTCTCTTTTTGTGTGGGGTGCAGGGCTGGAAATATCGGAAAATCAACTTTTGGGCCGTTATTGCTTCATGAGTTGTAAAATAATTGAAGAAGTTTATCTAATGATGTCAAAAGCAACTTCAATATTCTTTGTCTTGCCAGTGCCATTTTTGTTGAAAGCTTCAAGCACGGAATATATTCTCCTGAGTGATTCCTCTTTGGCCCACTGCCTTGGCGCAGGAATATAGTAATCTGATGTATTGGCCTCATGTTTCTTCTCATACCTCCCTCAATAGAAAAATCTTACCTATTCCTCGTTCTGTAGTTATTACATTGCTGAATATGGATGAGTTAAACAAGGGAATTTGAGTATTAGTCAGCTGTTATTAGAACTGATTATGAATAATGGAGCACATGTAAAATGAGTGGTGATATTGACACAGATAACAGGAGTTGTTGCGGCTGAAGAATCAGATGGAGGACAAAAAGTTGAATTTCAATCAACCATTTTTATCAGTGAGAAGATGTGCACCAACAGTGACCTCACAAAGAGGTGACGAAAGGAAAACCTACAATTCTCATCCTGTTATACCTCGGCTTCCTCGTCACAGAACAGAACAGAAATCTGGTCCTGTTAGAAATCCTGGAGCCGTGCCATTTGTATGGGAACAGAGCCCTGGACAACCTAAGGAAGAGATGAAACCTCAAATTCGAAACTCTGATAGCCCTCCAGTTGCCCCAAAGCTTCCTCCTGGGAGATATCCAAAGGCTAACCAGCTGGATTGCCATAAAGTTTCTCGAAGAACAAGTGGCAATGAGAATCCAGCTGTTAACATACCTCATACCAGCGACAACATAAGACAAGCTCTAGATGTATCTCCTGATGAAAATGTTAAAAATTTGGAGAGCAGTAAAGAGGCAACAGAGGAGAAGGAGAGTTCTGATTCAGGAGATAGTAGCGGAGAATATGTGGATGCACTTGACACACTCTCAAGGACTGAATCCTTTTTCTTGAATTGTAGTATGAGCGGCCTAAGTGGACTGGATGATTTAGATATGAAATCATCCGGAAGATTTTCAACAGATCTACCAACTCGGGAGTTCATGATGGATAGGTTCCTCCCTGCTGCAAAGGCAATGGCTTCAGAAACCCCTAAATATGCAACCAAGAAGCAACCTGTAGTTCAAGAACAACCACAACAGGTAAAGAAAATAGTAAATCAAAATAAGCCTTCACTCCGATATGGGCCTAGTTTCGCAAAACGGTATTCGCTTTACCATGGAGATAAAGAAGAAGACGAGAGTGATGATGACTATGATCAACGTGAAAATTTGCCTGCAGTGTGTGGCTTATTACCCCGGTTTTGCTTAAAGAGTTCACTTTGCCTTTTGAATCCTGTTCCTGCAATGAGCATGAGGACGCGAGTGCCGATGTCTTCTGCTAATAAGGCACTACCTAGATCTTCGTCAGGTGGTTCTTATAGTGAGACTGAGAATGAGGTAACGACTTGTGGTTTCTTCCTCTGGCCCCTTTAAGCTCATGCGTGCTAATCTTAATGCCAAGGCATTTATTGATAACTTATCCTCTTTTTTATCTTTGTTTGAGCAGTCGAGGTCTGATAAAACTGAGATAAAATCAATTGACAAAATCCCAATAACCGAACCTGAAGAGAAAGAAATCCTAGCCATTCCTGAAGGCAAAACGCGTGATGGGACTAACGGATTTGGATTAGATGGAGAGGGCCTCAAAACCTTTCTAGAACTACTGGCTGATCAAGGCAGTCCAAAGGAGTTGGATTCTGGAGGTCCTGTTATTGAGAAAACTCTCTATGTAGATATGGTACAGAAAGTGGAACCCCCAAATTTGAGGTCTTTTTCTTCTAGCACACAAGACTCTAAGAGTGTTCCTAGTTCAAGAGAAGAAGATCATAAGATTGTTTCTAGGAGGATGGATCAAATGCATGCAATAGATTCATCCCTTGAAGATTTCAAGAAGTTGAATACTATAGATGGAGGAGATAAATCGATGCACAATGCTACCAAATTGGGTGATTTCCATATTACATCTTCGATTGATACCTCAACTAAAAAAGGCGGGATGGAGATGCCAAAAGCTTTTGGAGAAAATCAAGATTTTAACATAGATTCAACCGAGAGTTTGGAAAAGAAGCAAAACTCTTATGAAAATTACTCCCAACTTCCCGTTCCACCTCCTTTGCCTAAATCTCCATCTGATTCTTGGCTTTGCCGTACATTGCCTAACATTTCCACAAAGAATTCATCTCTACGTTCATATCTTGGTGTAGCAACAAATCCTCAAAACCAGGTTTCTAAGGCACCTACATGTGATATCAAGTGGGAAACTATTGTTAAAACTACAAAGGTGCAGCGTCATCACTTGCATTATTCTGAGGTAAGTTTGTTTCTTACACTGATCATCAAATATCTCAAAGAATGCATTCATGTGTTCTTATGAGTGCATTAATGGGCTCACATTATTACTTATTTTATCAGGAATTCTTGCCAACTATACCAGAAACTTGATAGCTTTAAAGGTGGTAATCAGCGCCATGAGTCTACTTATATTCTATTACCACCGTTGAGCTGGAGTTTTTGTTTCTCTAGATGGCAATGGGTTGGTAACTGTACTTTTGATCCCCCATTTCCTATGTAACTAGCGTCTCAATAAAAATAGCTTTGTATAGGGATCCTTATAGTTTTGGGCCACTCATTCATACTGGTATATCTGTGTATAAAGAAACATGAGATCAAATGCAATCCAAAGGATGGTTACATTTAATCAGACTTGTATAGGTTCTCTATTCTTCTGCCTGTTGTTATCGTCATTTTGATGCTTGTTGAAGAGGTCACTGGGGATCATATCAGAGAATCACATCGATGATTTGTTGCTTAACTTTTTGGATATCAATTATATTCTACTTATCCAAACCTCAGATGACTCTCACTCACTTGACCAAACTTTACCAAATGTGTTTGTAAATGTCCTTTTTACTTGTAACAAAGGGGGAAATAAGATTATGAATTTATAAGTACTAGACTAAACCTTTTTGGTTGATTTTAATTGTGTTTTTCATGATTTAATTGATTATAATGAATCAGTTTGTAATTCTATTCATTTTTGCTTGTTAAAACATCGCCACCCCAAATTCTATTAAGGTGTTTTTTTTTTTGCCACCTCAACAAAAATAGCATCAAAACAAAAAAAATACAACTCGAATAGCCTTTCCCCATCTCCACTCCAAAATTCTATTTTCAATCTTATTTTAATTTTTAACATTATTTAAATATATTTATGATATTGTATTTGATTTATATTTGTACTTTCAACATAGGGGTGGAGATGCTCTTAATGCCATCAGTTTCTGCGATAAAAGAATTTGTTAAGGTATTCTTTTGATAATCTGAATGCCAGTTAATACGTAGTAACCCTGTACATCCACTGGAAAACAGCAAGTTTGGAAACTTTCATTGATATGCCAACAAAGACAATTCAGCACAAGGTAAACCCATAAAGTAATACATCTCCAGTTAGGCCTCTGGTTACTTAATTGAGGACGCAATATAACTTCTCACATCATACTTGCAAACTGGGCAGAATGTGGCCCATTTGGTCAACCATGAGTTCACACAACTAGCATGAAAATCTGCAAAAGCAACTTCAAGGTATTAATGGAGCCATATGAAGCATCTATTGAAGGTAGACTTGGGAAAAGGACCATCCCAAAGACTTGAGTAATTCTTCAACACATCTATTAGAGGGAGATCACTCACTTTCCCACACTAAATGAATCCACATACAATATTGTCACTGGTAATCCAATATATACCAAAAATCCGAAGACACCCATCTGATTAATTTCTACTGTACCAATATGACCATCTACCAAAAGAAAGAATCTTACCGTGTTCGCAGGGAAGAACTTTTAGGTTTTCGCCGTACTTGTAGTCCTCGAGACAAATTGCACAAGTCTCTACTATGTGGCTACCTGGATTGAGGGAGCCGAAAGTGACAGATGGAAGAATATCCACAATCTTATCATCTATAACAAGCCTTGTTTCCCTATGAATCCACCAGCGGCTGTATGTGAAGAAGATTGTAGTCAGGAGAGATATTATTGCAAGGACTGAAATGGAGCATATGACCAGCACCGTCCAGGTAGATTCATCAAGAAATGAGATGATGCAGCATTCATCTCCCACTGCTTGAGCATGCTCTCGCAGGATCTCCCCTGCTATGTTTGAGACAAATACAGCATATATCCGAATTCTCTCGGGGTCTCCAATCACTATTTTATCAAGAATAATACAAAAAGGTGAGTCAACAAGAAGAAAGATCCCCTTCTCCCTCCGAAGCAGGCTGTAGTCGAAAAATAAGAGACAACAGAGGTATAAAAAACAAACTTGACACTGACAAGCAAAAGAAAAAACCGAGCTTGGGTAATCATTCAAGAATCAAGCTATTCCAACTATAGTATTTAGAGGACCAAACAGCCTATTGGTTAGAGAAGCATGAGCAATGCCTCACCACAAGATAATGTTAAACTGAGAGATCTGGATATTGAATGTAACTTGCCAATCCATTTGCAATGATTTACTTCTTGTAACATAGTACAGATCCACGTGGTCAAACCTTCCCGTCGATGTGAACTCTTGGGAAAGGTTAGCCTATTATCCTAGAGTATATTTTATCTATTGACCAAAGGTTATTTGGCTGAGTCGCATCCCTCACACATATATAAGTGTGAGGCCTAAGGTTCAAACCCTAATGGCCCCGGTGTGTGTTTGTGTAAGTATATAAGCTTGTGTTTGTGCTGAATATTAAACTTGGATATAAAAGAAAATCAATTGAATGATTTTTGGCATGAGATCATTATTTTCAAAGGATAACCTAGCCTGCTTAGGCTACAGTAGTAACTAATAACTAAATTGTTTGCTTTCAGGTGAAAAAAAATGCCATTCATTAAATGACAATTCACCATATAAAAATGGTTTTTGGAACTTCATAACACTTAAAACACACAATTTCTCCAACGAAATATCCAACTATCCCGTTGACTTAGCCAATAAGCATTTCCTACTCCTCTCAATGTTCTTTACTTTTTAAGAACCAAATTGCTTAACCAGCAGCAAATGCAGCTAAAAGCTAACGAAACACAAAGTATTCTGCATGAACAGAACAAGTATGCCAAAAATAATGGATGTCGAATCTTCAAAAACACCATTAATTCTGAGAAATTATCAACCCCCTTAAATATTCATTTAGTTTAGACTATACTTAGAAACATATGAAGCTCAATAATATTCCTCTAAGCCTTCTCGTACACACAAACAATATGCACCAACTAGCCAATTCAAACCCAGATCAAATAGTTTCCAAATTGCAAACATAAAGCATCAATCAGAGGCAGCCTTCACCTCAACAACTCCTCATCTATTATTCTGCCAAGAAACAGAAAGAAAAATAAAAAACAATATCACAGGCAACGAAACTAATCATCCGAATTAATCTAATTTCATATCAGGAAGAGTTCTATAGCATTAGAAAAAACGAAAGAATCAAAGAAAATCCGATTGACCTACTTGAAATGAGATTGTGATTGTGCTCATCATTGTATACAATGGCGGCATGAAACCCAGCTTCCTGCGCATTTCTGATCTTCTCCTCAAAAGAGCATTTCCCTCTAACAATCAGAACAATAATCGCACTTCCGTCATCACTGTAGTCGGCTTCAGTGAGCAGAGACGAGCAGGCGTCGAGTGGATCAGCCAAGTGCAAAACCCCACAGATTCTGCTCCCATTCAACACTTTAGCTGCAAATATGAATCCCCAAATCAAAAGAATAATCAATTTACGGAAGAAAAAAAAAGTAGAAATACTAAAAATTGATCAAATTGAAAAAGCTTTTGGTTGTATTTTGTGGCTACTGAATCTGGCAGGAGAGTCCTGGAATGAAGAGGAAATTGATTTCAGCTGGACGACTGAGCAAATGGGATTGATTAAATAGCAGAAAAGAACCATGCATGCTAAAAATTTGCTCATTTCATCGTCAATAAGAAATTAAACCAATTCAAAGTTTCTTAAAATATATATATATATATATATATATTCCTGATCTTTACTTAAAAATATGTTTGGGCAAGGCAATGGTAAGCCGGAAGCTAAAATGAAAAGGGACAACTGTTGGAAATAGCTATATGATTGTCTGACGGCGAATTTCTCTAGAATCATGACTGTACATACAATGTACATGTGATTTATGTCTAATGTATATTTTTCTAATAGAAATGTTTTTCCATATTTCTAGTTAAAATTTTCAGACTTGATGAGGGTCCTATAGACAGTTTTCGAATCCACATGTTTTTTAAATCGCTCGATATTTTAGAGTCGATACGGATGTCACCAATCTAAAAGCAAACCAACCGTTAAAAATTAGTAACATAGCTCCATTCATATGATATTTGTCATTTGAGTCATTATAAATTGACATTCTTAAATAGTAAATGGTAACATACAATATCTAATGTTATTTTTATTATCTCAATTTACTCAATTTGAACTTAAGCATTAAGGATTTAAATTGAAGATCACCTCAGCAAATATGAAATATTTTTACAAATTAAGATCGATATTTTGAAAACTTGATAGCAAATCTTGTTAAAACCCTTTTCAAAAGAGATCAATCTGACCCTACATCAAGACTAAAGGGAAAGGGAAATTTTTTGTTATTCCTAAGGCAAGGGGAGGCTAAAAGAGAGACTAGCAAACATGATCTTGATGAATCTACAGTAATGCTAGTTGTTCAATTTTGTTCTTCATTCAGTTCATTTTCTTTTTATCAGTAATGATAAAATCATTAATTATTCGTTTATAAGAATACACTTTAGCTATACTTACTATCTTAGAGGATTTAAAAGGAAGTTTTTACTGAAAGCTAGTCATTTATGTGAGGCTAACTTTTATGTATCATGAGTTATGTTTCAAATTAGGACTATATTTTAAATCTATCCCACATGAAGGGGGGAGGGATGCAGAGGAGCCCCTATGAAATTTGAAATTGTCACAAAACCTCTTATGAAAAAAAAAAAA
>JACGDI010001810.1:330881-373324 GCA_014898725.1 Jacaranda copaia
TTCCATAATCTACACTTTTTGGTTAAAAACTCAATTTTTTAAATTAAAATTAAGGTGCTCACCTTAAATTAAAAATTAAATTGTTCTTTTTCCTATCCAAAAAGCAAATGGCACCTATAGCAGAGAAGTCAGTGGAGCTGAGAAGTCTCCGATGGTTGAGAAAACTTCGATGGCTAGTTGTGAGATTCACTAATGGTAGAACTACTACAAATTTTATTATCTTAAGATCTTCTTCTTCTCATTATTTTTCTATTCTTCAAAAAATAAGGGTTTTGTTTGAATTTCCTTTAATTTTGAACAAAAAGAATAGAATGAATTAGGTGGAAATTCGTTTAAGGAATTTGTTGATTCTTAAGTGTATTCATCTTTTTTTTTTCTTGAATGAGTGAAAGAAAGAAGGGTTTTAAAATGGATTTTTGATTTCAACTGGCAAAGTACGAAGAAATAGAGAGAAAATGATGAAAATCTCTGTGATTTTCATGGTGGTGGTTTGCTTCTGCCCTTGTTGCTTTTGCTGGGGAGGAATAGGAAAGATGATGAAACTAAAACAATTGACCAACTTTGCGATAGACTGAGTTAATTGCCTATATAAATAAAAGGGCCATGGAACCAGCCTCCTGTATAAAAAGAAAGGAACCATGCATTCTTTTTTTCTTGTTTTTGTTGCACTCAACCCAATTATTAAGAGTAAAGAAAAAAAGGCACATATACAGGTTTTGGCAGGCAACAACCTAATTTGCATGATGAGCATCAAGAGGACTAATGGGGTACTTCAATCAAGGATGATTTCTTCACAATAAAATGTAAAAAATGGTGAAACAAACCACATCTTCAACTTGATTTGCCTTCGGTGAAAGTTTTTCTTTTTTTTCCTAAGAGCAAAAGAGAGGGTTTGGGGATTTTTTTTTTCTTTTTTAGCTTTCAATATGTCAAATGTATGAATAATCTACTGCAGGGAGAATGTGCCCAAAATCTTCTACAACATCATAAGGGCATTTTTGTTAATATTTTTTTTTCTGACCAAAAAGTGCATATGGGGTAAGTAAGGGAGTTTCAAAGAAACACGAGGAACTGATAAAACTATTTCATCACAGAGAGTTTTGTGATAATTTCAAATTTCACATGAGGGTAATCCACATTTAGCCCTAAAATAAAACTATTCCACATTAGAAGGGAAAGACTTAAAATAAGCTAGGCCATTTCTAACAAACATGTCAATTTAATATGAGCTGTCTAACAATTGTGTCTATTCAAACACAAAATTAAAACAAATATAAATACAATGTTTGTAAATTCTTTTATAATTTTCATATAAGCAAAAATGCAAACTTGGTCTTTTAAGTATACCCTATTGGCAACAAATCATATTTATAAGTTCATTCATACATTTTATATAGGTAAAATTATAAATTAGTCCTTTAAGTATTATCCTACTGGCAATTTAAAATACTTTCTTTTTTAGCCTTATAATAAGCAAAAAACCTCTTGAAATTTGACAATTAAGGATGATTAACCCTGAAAAACATGAATCAACAGCCATGTTAATATGATACTTGAAGCAGTGTTGAGTTGCACCTTGCCATCAAATATTTGCTCCAACCTTACGTACACACTTGCATGTCCCACTTGCCACTTTAGTAAATGCTCCCTTTCATTTCTCTTTCTTTCCCCAGTTGTTTCTTCCTCTGCTAAAACATGGATCTTTTCTCATGTTTTTTTCCATTTATCCTTGTATTCTTCCTCTATTCTTTGTCTTATAGATCTCCAAAAATAGGGTATGTTAACTATTCAATCCTTATTCCATCTCTGGTATTTGTTGACCTAGTCCTAAATTATATATTCTCATTGGCCCATATTATTGAAACATAATCATAAAAAAGTTAATTCTTCAGGAATTTAATATCAAACTTCTAATAAACTTTTATTTTTGCTAGTTTGGTGCTAACTCTTTGATATATTTGTAGTAGAAGACTCTCAATCAAGGAAGGCATAAAAATTGTTACATATTACACTACAAATGCTACAAGTTAAACAAGGAAATGAAGCTAATTAGGTACAAAATTTTGGGTGCGGCCACTAGAAGATACAAACATCTAAGCCTCAAGGAGTACAAAATTCCTCATGAAAGCTATAGTCAATTCAAGCATCATTGAGAAGATATATGCACTGAGGATATATAGTGTCTGAAAGTTGAGAAGCTTTCCCAAGTCTACATGAAGGTTTGTCTAAAACTAATGAGTTTTTCCTTGACAACATTATTGACAAACACTACAAAAGAATGTCCATTTTTATTCAAAAATTGATGCACTAGTCACAAACATTTATATTCTGTGACACCCTATTTAGAGTAACCCTGAGTTAAGATATCAAAACAATTCAATCTTAAGTCAGAACCTGAAATACTTGTAATAGCCCCAAAAAGATTCTGTCAAATACCATCATACCATAAGCATCAGAAATTATCATCTCAACTTTATTTACAAACATTAGTGATCAAGTTAAGGATCTATACTTAAAAGGCTAGCAATATATACATACACACAATCCCAAAGTATCCTTAATATGTTAGACTCATCACAACATCTCTGAGGATCACATGTAACATTCTTAAGGCCCATAAGTACATAAGCACATCAAAACTATTACAAAAGGGAGCATCTCTTTATGCCAAGTCAGAACTTTCATTCATATTCAATCTTGTCAGCAAAATTTAAGGGAAACAAGAGTAAGTCTAATGGACTTAGTGAGGAATAATACATTTAAGCAGTAATAGGAATTTGTCAAGGAAAGAGAACATCTTAACATATTTAAAATCAACAAGCAGTACAAATGCAATTACGATTCAAGAAAGAACAATAGTAACAATAGGAAGCTCTCCTACTTTATTGCTCTAAGAGCAGTTTATAATCAAGTAAGAGTGAGTACAATGAGCAATCCCTTACAGCATATGCATTCCAATAGAACAAGTAAGACATGCATATCAATTTATCTTATACCATTCAAACAAGTATTTCCAAGCATGACAGCTTGGCATACAATTGATAGGCCTATACAGACAATATGACGCATTATGATATCCAGGGAAAAATCCTTAATGCACCATCGATACCTAGGGAGAAATCTTTAGCATATGTGGACATCCAGATGGACTGCAAGGCATGTCCTATGTATCCTAGCATTCCACATAGGATGGGCACTCTGCCTAAGTACTATCTCCACGTAAATACAACAAGTACGACAAGTATGAATCAAGCAATCAAATATGCCGACAAGGCAATATATGAACGACAAGTAGGTACAATCAAGCCAACCAGCTAGATAATAGGATACAAGCAATTGAGTGTGTTGGCATGGCATTTGATAATAGAATAGTAATAAGAACCGAATGAAATAAGTACTAATCCAGACAGATAAGAGTTATGGGCACTAGAACATACACAAACAACTCAACAAAGTGATAAAAGTACTAACCCATATAGGGGTATACAATCAAACAATTAAGTACGATCAAGTGCACAATCAAGTACGAATCTCAAATAATGAGAAAGTACAATCAAGCAAGTTAACCCTCACAAGGGTTATACCACAAGAACATATATTTATAACGAGGCCAAATGACAGACCCTCACAGGGCATATAAGCAAATACCCAAGAGTTTAAACCTTCACCTCATTTATGTTAGGAAATACAGTTAAAAGTCAACAGTTCACTAATCCTTGGGTCCCAACTCTTCATTAGCTAACCAAGAGAGTATAATTATAGTCAAAACTCCATGTTTGACTCTTTAATACATAATTATCATGCTTATTATTAATCCAAAATTACTAATGAACTCATTAACATGATAGTTTAAAACTTAAATAGTACTATTGATCCAATAATAGTTAACAAGACCAACATCACTAAAATAATCTAGCTTACATATGGATTTCATTGATCAAAATACAAGGTAGTCTTCAATCACTCATTCTTACCACAATATTAACCTAAAATTGCCACAATCGCTTACTTCTCAATAATTAACCTCAACAATATCATTAGGTCCTAAATCCACATATATTGGTCTAATTTTCTTATTATTCTCATCACATAAACCTTAGGATTAATACCATTTAAATCCAATTTAGCATTATGCATGATAAGTTCGAGTCCACTATTTAATATTCCTTGCATGGGTGTCAATACATATTTACAAGTGGATATATCAATTTTTTCCAAATTTCGATTCTTGGCAAGGATACAACTAAAATAGGAAAGGTACAACACGTGCAACATATATATAGTAAAGGAACAACTAAATTAAAATGTTAAGGCTTGTCACCGAAGTATCAAAACCACAAATTGATGACATAGGTATGATTGTCGTGTCGAGAGGTGAAACTGTTTCTTCACCACCGCTACCCATCAAAAAGTGGTTTGACACCTCGAAGAGCTCCGCCTCGACCCAAGCTTTCCAAAAGTACCCTTAGTTCCAACAATAGCCACCTGAAAACCCTCTAAAATGGCCCCAAAATCCTCACGATTTACTTGCTCCACTGCTGGTTTCTACCTCAATTACCATGTTTCATCGCCATGCAACACCTCCATGTTGTTCCTTTTGTCAAGTACTACCCACACCACTCTTCAAAATTGACATTGGTCGCCAAAAAACTAGAAATCCATTTGCTTCACTATGAAAAGCTCATCGATCCTCTCTCGTGATGGCTTCACCAGTGGTAGTTTAACCATGCATGTTGTGTGTTAATGTGGTCGAAGGTACAGGGAGTATTTTGTTTAGTTTAGGTGCGGAAGAAAATGGCTACTGTGAGGAGATTGCCGATGAACGGATGCGATGTGAAGAAATAAAGAAGGAGAAGAAAAATGGTGAAGAATGACTCAGTAAAGAAGTTTTGCAACTTTTATCAAATTAAACTTTTGGATATTGTAGATTGGCCCCAAAACATTTTAAGCAATCTCCAATTAATTCTTGAAATTTGAAAATCACCACTTGCCCCCGATTGACTAGGAGTTTTTCATACAAACCCCACATCTCTCTATTTGTGTGCCATTGAGTCTTTAAAAATTATAAATTAGCCCTAATAATTTCAATTAGGATGAAATTAAGTTGGTTTAAATTATAAATGGACCATGAAACTTCTAAAAATAATTATTAAGTAAAACATTCATTAAATAAAAATAATAAAAAAATTAGTGGCAATAAAATAATGCAAAGTAAGAAATTCTTGGGGTGTTATAGACCTCCCTTTAAAAGATTCTGATCCCAAAATTCTCACCTGAAACTTGGAAGAGTTCAGGATATTGTTGGCACATGAGATTTTCTCTTTCCTATGTTACTTCCTCAATGTTATGGTTGTGCCACAACACCTTCACCTGTGGGATCTTTCACTTTCTGAGTTCTTGAACTTGTTGATCCAAGACACGTACGGGCTGTTCTTTATATGTTAGATCACCTTTTAATTGTAAGTATTTAGGTGATATGACATGAAAAGGGTTAAGGTAGTACTTCCAAAGTTGCAACATATGGAAGACGTCATGTATTCCTCTCAGATCTTAGGGTAACCTAAGACGATACACAATAGGTCCTACCCTCTCATAGATCTCATAGGGCCTAACATACTTCAAGCTAAATTTTCCACCTTTACCAATTCTTCTTACTCTTTTTATTGGAAAAACTTTAAGGAGTACTTGATCTCTAACTTCAAACTCCAGATCTTTCCTCCAACTATCTACGTAACGCTTCTGTCTATCTTAGACTGCTCTCATTTTCTACTTGATTATTTACACCTTTTCAATTGTCTCTTGTATTAGCTCAGGTCTTATAGCACTCAGCGATTAATTAAAGTTTCCCTTGTGCTCCTTTAAATCCCAATGTACTAGAGATCAATATTTTCTACTGTACAGAGCCTGGTATAGTGCCATCTAAATTGTTGATTGACAACTATTCTTATAGGCAAATTTAATCAATGGAAGGTGTTGCATCTAATTTTCTCTAATGTCTAGCACTAGGCCCTTAGCATATCATATAAAATTCATATAACTCGTTTTGATTGCCTGTCTATTTGAGGATGGGCAATAGAACTAAATTTCAATTTTGTTCTAAAATGCTCTTGTAGAATCGTCTAGAGCCTTGATGTAATTTCAAATCTCGATATGATATAATACTGGTCAGGACTCCGTGTAGTCGAATAATTTCCTTAACATAGCTAGTATTTCGATCTGATGGTGTGTTCCAACTAGTAGAAAGTGTGCTAACTTGGTCAAGTGGTCTACTACGACCCAAACATTGTTGTATTATCCTCATGCCATTAGCAAACCAATCATAAAGTATATGGTGACCTATTCCCATTTTCGGTCAGGAATTGGGAGTAGCTGTAGCAACCCTGAAAGCTGTTGGTGTTCTACCTTTACTAGCTAACAAGTCAGACACCTTTGCACATAATCTGCTATATCTTTTTTCATCCCGTTTCACCAGAATTATTTCTACAAATCTCGATACATTTTAGCTTCTCTTGGATGTATCATATATCTGGTCTTATATGCCTCCTTTAATAATTTTTCCTTGACTTCTCCCGGTACACATATTTATTTCTGAAACAGGAAGGTGCTTTGATCATCAACATTGAATTCAAACCCTTCGATACTTTTAACATTCTTCTTCTGCCTCAGTATCCAGTCATCTCCAAGTTGAGCTCATCAAATTATGTCATACAATTCTGGCTGTACTTTTATCCTAGCAACCGAAGCATACTGCTTAAATTTTAGCATAGAACCTGACCTCCGGATGTTTTTGTTGCTTGTAGGTAAGTCCACCTATCTTTCTAGCTCAATACGTTAGCTACTACATTAGCTTTGCCAGGGTGGTAGGTGATGGACAAATCATAGTCTCTTAGAAACTCCATTCATCAGCGCTGCCTTTTGTTTAGTTCTTTTTATGATTGCAAATACTTAAGGCTTTTATGGTCCGTATACACCTCAAAGTAGCACTATAAAGGTAATATCTCCAATTTGACAATACAAATATGACTATAGTTAGTTTGAGGTCATGCGTTGGGTAGTTTTCTTTATGGGTTTTAATTTCTTAGAGGTATAGGCAATAACATGCCCGTTTTGCATCAACACACATCCCAACCTCTTATTAGAAGCATCTGTGTATACCACAAAGCCTTCTAAGCCATCCAAGAGAACTAGGATCAGAGTAGTAGTTAACCATTATTTTAACTCCCGAAAGCTCTTTTCGTAATCATCATTCCAGTCAAAAGGCTAATCCTTTTGTGTCAACTTGGTTAACGGACCAACTATCTTAGAGAAATTCTAAACAAATCTTTGATAATAGCTGGTTAACCCTAAGAAACTTCTAACTTCTATGACATTCCCATGGTGCTTCTAGTTGACTATTACTTCTACCTTAGAAGGGTCAACTTCAATCCCATTCTGGGTAATGACATGCCCCAAAAGGTTGTTTTCTCCATCTAAAATTCGCACTTGCTAAATTTAGCATATATATGATGTTCCTTTAAAGTCCTGAGGACTATGTGTAAATATTTCACATGTTTTTTTTTTTTTTTGATTTGGAGAACACTAGAATGTCGTCGATGAAGATGACTACAAATTGGTCTAAGTATGATTTGAAAACCAAGGGCATTAAGTCCATGAATGTTGTTGGTGTGTTGGTTAGGCCAAAAGACATAACCACGAATTCAAAATGACCATATCAAGAATTGAAAGCAATCTTAGGAATATCTTCTTCCTTGATTTTTAATTGATAGTACCCTTGTCTCAGGTTTAATTTTGAGAAAATCCTTGACCCTTGTAGTAGATTGAACAATTCTTTTACATAGGGTAAATGGTACTTATTCTTAATAGTGACCTTGTTCAATTCCCAGTAATCGATGCACATCCTTAGGGTTCTATCTTTCTTTTGATAAATAGTATTAGGGCTCCCCAAGGGATGTACTCGGTCTAATGAATCCCTTTGCCAATAGCTCTTGAAGTTGATTCTTCAATTATTTAAGCTTGGTTGGGGCCATTCAATAAGGAGTCTTTGAAAATGGTGTAGCTCCATGTAAAGTGTGAATGACAAATTTGATTCCTCTATCAGGGGGCAATGAATTTAATTCTTCAAGAAATATTTCTGGATATTTGGCTACCACTTCCATGTTCTCAAGTTTCATAATGTCCTATGGCTTATTAATGAGGTATGCTAAAAATCTTTGCACATCTTCTCTCAGAATTTGTCTAGCCTCTAGTGCCAAGATGATCAATATTTGGGATGCATTGTCAGTTGAGTGGCATGTTGATATTAACGTCTCCCCGTTGAGGGTGATGCGCTTGGTGAAACAAGTCACATGTGCTTGGTGACGATATAGCCAATCCATCCCAAGTATCACATATGGGCATCTATATAAGATTTGCAGCATATACTCGATCTCCAATCATAACTAGGCAATCTTGATACATAATATCTATTACTAACCCTTTACCCAAAGGCATTCTAACCTCTACAAATAAGTTGTAGTTTCAAGTAGTATATTCAATTTATGAGATAATGCAATAGATATAAAGGAATGCAAGACACTAGGGCCATACAACACCTTACCAAAAATATCAGAGATAAAAATTATATCTTCCACCACGTCGTTAGGATCGGGAGCATCTCGCTTGTAAGAGAATAGACATGAGCCCAAATATTCTATTTTTTACCAGTTCCCACTGCTTGTTTTCATTTCCCCATAGGTGGTGGACCTCTCATTTTAGGGCAATTTTACATGAAATGCTGATCACTTCCACATCGCAAGCATTTGCCTAGTTTTTTCTAATATTCCATCTCGTCGTAGCCTGGTGCTCCAAAAAATCCATATTTCATCGATGGCTTACCTTATCTGACTCTATCATCTTATTAGTCTGGGGATTTTATTGAGACACACCTCCAACTTGAAGTCTTAAGTTGCTTTTTACTAGTGCCACTGTGCCCTCATGGGTGCAGTCTTCTCTTTCGACCTTTGTCTTTAATCTTTTGAATCTCTTGTAATTTTGCTTCCAATTGTAAAGCCTTGCTCACAGTTAGATTGAAATTCTGTAAATCCCATATGGCCAAGCCTCTTCTTAGCTTTAGCCATAGGCCCAGTATAAATTGTCTAATATGCAGGCTTTTATTTTATTGGACATATGGGGCATATTGCACCAATCAGCTAAATGTGGCCTCATAATGGCTAATCGACTAATTCTCTTGCATTAGATCCATAATTCTCTTTTTCATGCTTGTAGTCACCAAAGGCATATATTTATCCTTAAATTCTTGAAGAAAATTCTCCTAAGTCTAAGGACTTCCTGTCTCTGTCTATCTACGTTTAACCATCCTCCACCAACTTCTTGCTGGCCCTACTAAAAGAAACATGGCAAATCACACCCTCTATTCACTTGAATATCTCAAATTTTTGAATATGTTGCCCAAATCTTCTAACTTTTCTTCTGTCTTACAATCATCTAGCTTTTCAACGAATTTTGGGGTCTAGAATTGCAAGAATCATTCCAAAGCTTGATCTTTTGGAGCTATTTCTACTACTCTAATTCTCCCTGCTGGTTGATAAGTTGATTGCCCATGTCTTTATCTCTTGTGATACACTGGTTCTTCAGGAGGATTCTCATATGGTTGATTCATCAAGAGAGTTTGAGAAACTTCTTCATCAGGTATGGGTTGCGGATGAGCAAGTGCTCTCCGTTCAAGAGCATAAGGTGCATAAGCTCAATAGCTTGGGGGACTTTCGATCAAACCTGTTCTTGCAAGTATAGAAGCATCACCACTATCTCTAGAAGCCATTACTTACTCAAGATTTCAACTTGTGAACACAAGTTGCAAGCCAAGCTTCAACTAACATGACCCAACCATTATTCGAGTAAAGAAAATAAGAACAAGATAGATCAAACCACCAAAACTTAAACAACTTAAGACCAGCAAAGAAATTAATATATAGTCATTATAGATAAAAGTTGTTAACATTAAGTCAATATCAACATAGTTAAAGGTCACATTCAAGTTCAAAAGATTAAACCAGCTAACCACCCAGTCGAAGTAAAATTGATGAGGCGGTAAAAATATACATACACATATGAACAGGGAAAAAACAAAGATAGCCATGCTACAGGCTACCAACTACAAGCCACTAATACTGTTAGTCTATGTACACAAAATTTGGCAAGCATACAATTGCTAGGTCACCTAGTTAGACTTTTTGGCATTTATAACATCTAACTCAGAGTCCTCAATATCATCCATAATCTCTGGCCCCTTATCATCATCATACCTAATCTCTTCAAGCTCCTCAGGAACCTCTGCAGCATCGTCTGAATCCTTATAGGGATCATTCTCTATAGGGTCTACTGTAGGTACCTTTGCCATGTCCCTAGTTAGTCTCTCCTTGATATGCACACCCGATTGCTGTCCCTAGACAAACAAAGGGTAAACTTTCGAGGGCCCTGCCTCGGTGTCAATGCTAATACCTACTCCAATTACTTGATCCGTAGCCCGATGGTAATGTGCCATCATTCCATTGATCTCTCTTATTTTAGGGTGGGGCTCATTTGTCATCCTCCTTATATTAGCCTTTAGCATCTTGAATGTTTCCTCTATTTAGATGTATATCTCTTAAAGCTCTTCAATATGGTTGGCAATTATTTCGACTTGAATTTTTTCTCTCTCGACACTTTCCATCATCCTATCAAGCATGAAGTCTCTTGCTCTAATTGATGTCTTTCATCAATTTATCTCTATTCTCTCATTTTGTGTGGTCCTGTGTATACCATAGAGCTTCACTTCAAGCCTTTGGCATGTATAAGAGAGATATTTTTTATTCTCTTTAAGTGTTGCAAGTTTCTCCTTCAATTCTTCAACATCATCCTCATTAACAGGTTCCTTTTCATTGATAGAGCAACTAGCCATACTGCAACAAAATCACAAGAATATGTTTTATTGTTATCAAGTATCTAGTCCATACTTATGCCTTAGGGTCCTACTATCTTCTAATGATCCCGTCATACCCTAATAATTTGGTTATACCCCTAAGTGCACATTCTAGCTAACCTAAATAGAAGTCACTACAAACTTTATTGTATGTTCAGTGCCTAGGCTATCAAAACTTGGGCTCTAATACCACTTATGACACCACACTCAAGGTAACCTAAGTTGAGATATCAAAATAATTCAATCTTAAGTCAAGACCTAAAATACTCATAATAGCCTCAAAAAGATTCTTTCAAATACCATCATACCATAAGCAGCAAAAATTATCATCTCAACCATTATTTACAAACATTAGTGATCAAGTTGAAGGTCCATACTTAATAAGGTCAACAAAATACATATATACAATCCCAAAATATCCTTAATGTCTTAGACTCATCACAACATCTCTAATGATCACATGTAACATTCTTAAAGCCCATAAGTACATAAGCATATCGAAACTATTATAAAATGGAGCATCTCTTTATGCCAAGTTGCAACTTTCATTCATATTCAATCTTATCTACAAGATTTAAGGGAAATGGGAGTAAGTCCAATGGACTTAGTGAGGGATAATACATTTAAGCAATAATAGGAATCTGTCAAAAAAAGAGAATATCTTAACAGATTTAAAATCAATAAGTAGTACAAGTGCAATTACGATTCAAGCAAGAACGATAGTAATAATAGGGAGCTCTCTTGCCTTATTGCTCCAAGAGTAGTTTACAATCAAGTAAGAATGAGTACAACAAGCAATCCCTTACAGTATATGCATTCCAACATAACAAGTAAGACATGCATATCAATTCACCTTATACCATTCAAACAAGTACTTCCAAGTGTAACAACTCGGAATATAATTGGCGTGCCCATATGGACCATGTGGCACACTGTGATATCTAGGGGAAAATATCTAATGCACCATTAATACCCAGGAAAAAATCCCTAGCGTATCATGGACACCTAGACAGACTGCAAGGCGCATCCCATGTATCTCAACATTCCACATAGAATTGGCACTCAGCTTAAGTACTATCTTCACACAAATACGATAAGTATAACAAGTACAGAAAGTATGACAAGTATGAATCAAGCAATCGAATATGCCAACAAGGAAATATATGAACGACAAGTAGATACAGTCAAGCCAACTAGCTAGATAACATGATACAAGAAATTAAGTATGTTGGCATGGCATCTAATAATCGAATAGTAACAAAAACCAAATGAAACAAGTACTAATCAAGACAGATAGGAGTTCTAGGCACCAGAACATACACAAACAACTTAATAGAGTGATATAAGTACTAACCCATATAGGGGTATACAATCAAACAATCAAGTACGATCAAGTGCACAATTAAGTACGAATCTTAAATAAATGAGCAAGTACAATCAAGCAAGTTACAAGAAGGTACAATCAAGCAAGTTAACCTTTATAAGGGTTATACCACAAGAACATATATTTATAATGAGGCCAAATGACTGACCCTTACAGGGCATATAAACAAATACCCAAGAGCTTAGACCCTCACCTCAGTTATCTTAGGAAATGTAGTTAAAAATCAACAGTTCACTTATCCTTGAGTCCCAACTCTTCATCACCTAACCAAGATAGCATAATTATAGTCAAAATTTCATTTTTGACTCTTTAATACATCATTATCATGCTTATTATTAATCCAAAATTATTAATTAACCCTAAAACTTAAATAGTACTATTGATCCAATTATAGTTAACAAGATCAACGTCGCTAAAATAATCTTGCTTACATATCAATTTCATTGATCAAAATATAGGCTAGTCTTTAATTACACATTCTTACCACAATATTAACCTAAAATTGCCATCATAGTTGCTTACTTCTCAATAATTAACCTCAACAATATAATTAGGTCCTAAATCCACAACTAACAATCTAATTTTCTTATTAATCTCATCAGATAGACCTTAGGATTAATACCATTTAAATCCAATTTGGCATTGTGCATGATAAGTTTGGGTCCACTATTCAATATTCCTTGCATAGGTATCAACACATATATACACATGGATATATCAATTCTTCCCAAATTTCTATTCTTGGCAAGGATACAACTAAAATAGGAAAGGTACAACACATGCAACACACATATATATAGTAAAGGTACAACTAAATTCAAATGTCAAAGCTTGCCATCGGAGTATCAAAACCACAATCCAATGACATGGGTATGATTGTCGCGTTGAGGAGGTGATGCCGCCTCTTCACCACCACCGTTAGAAAGTAGTTCACCACCTCAAAGAGCTCTACCTCAACACAAGCTTTCCAATGATACCCTTAGTTCTAGCAATGGCCACCTGAAAATTCTCCAAAATCGCCCTAAAACCCTCCCAATTTACTTGCTTCGCCACCACATTTTGTCTCTACCACTATGTTTCACCACCATGCAACACCTCCATGTTGTTCCCCTTGTTGAGTACTACCCAGACCATCCTTTAGAGTTGACGTTGGTTACCAAAAAACTAGAAACCTACTTGCTTTGCCGTGAAAAGCTTCTCTGTCCTTTCTCATGGTAGCTTTGCCGGAGGTGGTTCAGCCTTGCATGTTGTGTGCTAGTGTGGCTAGAGGTGTAAGAAGTATTTTGGTCAGTTTAGGTGTGAAAGAAAACAGCTGCTATGAAGAGATCACCGGTGAATAGGTGCGTAGTGAAGAAGTGAAAAAGGAAAAAAAATGGTGAAGAATGACTCGGTGAAGAAGTTTTGCAACATTTATCAAATTAAACTTTTGGATATTGCAAAGTGGCCCCAAAACATTTTAAGCAATCTCCAATTAATACTTGAAATTTAAAAATCACCACTTTTCCCCGATTAACTAGGAGTTTTTCATGCAAACCCCACATCTCTCTATTTGTGTGCAATTGAGTCTTTAAAAACTATAAATTGGCCCCAATAATTTCAATTAGAATGAAATTAAGTTGGTTAAAATTATAAATTGACCACAAAACTTCTAAAAATAATTATTAAGTAAAAATTTCATAAAATAAAAATAATAATAAAATTAGTGGCAATAAAATAATTCAAAGCAAGAAATTCTAGGGGTGTTACATATCCAATGATCGCCACATGACTCCCTTCTTTAGTGTAACGCCCTAGAATTTTGTTTCATAATTAATTGATTACTTTATCATATTTTATTTTATTTATAATTTCAAATAAAAATTGTAGTAAGGCATGGAGTAACATTTTGTAAAATACATATATTATCTCATTGTCAAATAGTGATAACTATTATTTAGGTTCATATATATAATCTGTAGATATTCCAATTTCTAAGAAGAGTATGTTGTAATTTTGCTTGAATTAATGTTATATAAATTCTAGGAATTGAATCATTGAGAATTTAGGAATCAGTAACAAGGACATTAAAATTGTAGTAGCTCTATGCTAGTATTAGAAGGAAAATAATGAGAGTCCCTCTTATATCAATTATATTCCTTTTATGTATATATATATATATATATATTTCTATGGATCAAAACCCTAATTATATCATTAAGTACAAAAGAGGTGAGAGAGAGAGAAGAAGAAGAAGAAGAAGAAAAAGAAGAAGAAAAGAAGCAAGAGAAAGAAAATAGAGTTGGCAACTGCATAATTCTATCAGATGAGATCAAGTATTCTGGGTTGATTAGAGGAATTGGTTAGTGATAATTTTTAATTTTCTAATGGCTTGTGTGTAGAGGAAATTGGTTGCTATAAAAGAAATTACTAGTGGTCAATACGATTTGTTTTATGAATCCAAGAGTTGAGAGAGAGAGAGAGAGAGAGAGAGAGAGAGAGAGAGAGAGAGAGAAAATAAAGGAAACAACAAGTTCCTCAAGCCAAACATCAAGGAAAAAGAAAAACAGAAGGCAAAGAAACTTCCTGCTAAAATTGGCGTGCTAATATATGATTGTGGTAATATTGTAATTTATTCTCAACGTATCATGATTCAGTCGATATATATACATATATATATATATGTTAAAGAGGTGAGAGGATATTCTAATTTATCATGCTTGTTGGTAGCCACACATGAACTCTAAGAAATGGAGGAGTTTAACTTTGAAAAACTATGTGCGTGGGCTGTACCTAATATATAAGTGTTAATGTGTGGTTTTCATAAAAAAATTTGCCTATTATTTAGTGGACCAAGGAAATAACTCAAGCAATATTCAGCAGGTTTTATCTTCATCTATGATGGCTTTTAATTGATAAACTAGAAAGAATTTTTTAGTTTGAATTGATTAATGATTAGTGGGATATGAGATATATGTAATGGCAATCATGAGGCTTTGTTGACCTGCCACAAGTAGGATTTGGAATTGGATATTTATTTGATTTGTAAATTGCTTTTGATGCTTAGATGTTCCATGAAATATAAATGGCACGACAATATGTTACTCAGTGGCTAAATTATTAAAGTTAAGATTACTTAGGTATCGTTTTATTGAAATGCCTAGTGCTCAATGACATGTTATTTGATTTTATGTATGCTTTTATCTAGTGCCTAATTATTGATTATATGCTAAGTTTGAAGAGGGAAAAAAATAGTAAGAGTATGTATTCCATATTCATATTTTAGTTGGGATAGATATATTAGGTTTCAATTTAGAAAACTTTCAAAATAATTATCTTATTGTCTATTTAGAATTTTTTTTAAGTTGACTAAATTTCAAATGAGGCTTAGGAAGATACAACCAAGTAAACTTTATAGTCTTTTAAACCATTTAATTGATATTTAATTTATGCTAAACATTTGTTCTTTGGGTGTTGTGGGATTAGACCTTGAGTATGATTATAATCGAGGTCACGTGAATTGAGAAGTTCATAATGTATTATCTTGCAGTCAATATTTATTAGTTAAAAATATAAGAGGAGAAAAGAAAATAGAATTTTCAATGATTAGATATTAATTAAGTTGAGAGTTACTATTTTCAATGGGTGGTCAACGACTTAACACAACATAGTTGACTTTTGATCTGATTGATAAGTATTGTGAATGCCTAAACTTATATGTATGATATAGTAATTTTTTAAAACCCATAAAGATATATGCAGCATAATCCATTGACAACTTTTACTTTACATTGCACTATATATGTATTCCATTACGCACAAAAAGAAAAGTTTTCTTATTTTATTTCTAGATGAAAGAAAATATGTACTTTTATGATTTTTTTTTATGCTTCTGGACCAGCAGTTAAATTCGATGACCAACTGATGACTAAATTTACTATTATTGCTACTATTACTATTAGTTGGATCCAACTTAGTTTGGGTATGCAAAGGTCTTCACTGGGTAGCAGCGAACTTGTGGTTAAACCCCAAGCCCCCATGACCTAATCTCCCCGGCGGACAATAGAAGCCGTTTATGGCTAAAATAGGTCATAGAATTTCCTAAAGACTTAGGCTCAGGCATTATTTTGGTAAGATTGCACCTTGCCCAGAGTGATAAGGGATTGTTATGATGAGAGGTATAATGTTGATTGGCTACAGCAAATAGTATGTGATTATCGCATTTAAGTTGTTGATCTATGAAACTATTTATTGAATTTTTATTTCGTTACTACTTGATTGTTTATTGATTTCCACTTATGTTCTTCTCAAATATTTTCACTGAACAAATTATATTAAATTCATGAACTCATATTGCATACACTTGGCATTCACTGAGTCCTTTACTCACACTTCATTTTTTTTTTATCTCTTTCTAGCAGATTTAGATCATAATGCTAATGAGGACATTGAGCCTATTTTTGGTGAGAATTAGAGTTGAAAGATTTCTTATGAGGGATTAATAGTATTTTAGTTTTATTGTCATGTTGAGGAATTAGTTCTTATTTTATTTTTATTGTTTAATGAACTTCTAAACATTTCAAGTTTTTTCCATGTTTGAGATTTATTTGGACTACTAGGAATGTATAGAGTTTATTAATGGATTCAATTTTGATTGGCGTCTCACTTTTTTTTTGGATTAAGTTTCACGCCTCGAGACTAGGCCTTATAGTTTGATTTTGAGGCGTGGCATTTAACCACTAGAATCTCAACTTTTTTAAGATAAGAGAAGTTATTAGTCTATAAGCTCACCAAAAATAAGCTGCAATGCCAATGTAGTATCCATCAACATCATACAAAGCATATTCAAGATACAGAAAAGCATGCAAGCCTTTGTCGTACTGGTAGCGTTGAAGTTTTTGAAGTACAGCCTTGGGTTGGTAGTTAGGCAATGGAAGATCAATGATTCTTGTGAATTATTTATTTAATTAGATCATGCACTTTGTGCCTGATGTTGACAAACAAACTGTCCTTAAAAGATAAATCGATGTTCAAGCTAAACTATCTATTTAAAACTAATCACAATGACGCAAAAGATGAATCTAAAATTGTTGCATATAATCGACACCAATTTAATTGCCATTGTGATGTGGGTTGATGATTTATGTGATCCAGTATTTTTTTTCTTTTTGCAGTGTGCTTTCCATAACTCTTTCTTTTTACTCATCATCCTTGCAATTAATTCTTTTCTAATCCTATGTGTTCCCATAAACAACGCCAGCTAATCAAGGGTCATCAATTAGGCTAAATCCAGAGCCATCTATTTATAGTCTCTTGAAACAAAGTATATAGTTAGGGGGTCATTGGGTGGGTTCCAATTTTAAATATTCGATATTTAAGTCAAACATCAAAATAAAGGTTAAACTAATGTAAAATTTTAAAAGTGAAAGGTATGAACCATTCTTATTAATTATGATGGGTATTTATAGAATAGTGAGCTAACGTAAATTATTCATCATAGTGTCCCGTGGATGGATGAGATGATACTACATACTTCCCACCAACTACAATGATCTTAGGTAGTATAGCAAGTCAGAAGTTGGTTTTGGTTGATCCATGGAAAATGCACATATTTTAAGGAGAATTTTTATATGATTCACATATTTAAAGACAATATATAGTTATTTAAACCTTTACCCATATCTAAATGCTACTTGACAAAGTGACCATCTAACCTTCTTGATCCAAATTTAATGAAACCAAACTCAATGTCCATAAACAAAATCATTAGGAGTCTACATATTAGGCAAAATTGCATTCTTAGTCCCATATGATAGGGGGATGTGTAACTTTAGTCCCAGCCTTTCTCAAAATTTAAAAAACATCCCAAAATCTCAAAAAAAAGTGGCAAAGTTAATCTTATAGCTCAATTTTCATTTATACTTTAACAAAGAAACAACGCGTGATATGCGTGGCTGTTTGGTAGTAGAGTTTGGTGGCAAATTTACACATGAAAGGCACATGAGGCATGGTCAAAAAATCCTCATTCCCAATTCCTAAATTAACCATCACTATTAAACCCTAAAATTATTTCCCCCAACCCAAAATCTTCTCCAAGCAGCCTCATTTGCAAGATTGAAGTTGATTTGTTAACAAATCTTCTAAGAAAGCAAGATATTTGATCGCGATTTTTTTAAGATTGAAGATGTCTCTACGTCTAGCACATTTGATCGACCAAGCACCCTTAGCATAAGCTAAGTATCTTTGATTATAGTGTCAACTCTTTAACCTTCAAAAGTTGATGTTTTATATTTTTGGCATGGTAGGTTGTGCTTTTTCATAAACAAAGGGATATGGGACCATATTTTCTTGAATTTTTCTAACAACATCATTATTATTGTGGGGACTAGTGTTCATTTTTCTTATTTATGGGCTAGTGTGAAGATTCATTTTTATACTACAAGAATGTTGCTTTAATTAACTATTGTTGCATGCATATGGCCCAGTGTAGAAGATTCTATGTACTGTATATGTAATGTTTTAATTTTTTTTATTTTTTTATTTTTTTCCAAATTAAAGTGACCTAATTGTCACATTAAAGATTTATCATGGGGGAAAATTTGTACATTATCCTGAATCTAATTATGTGGAGGGTAGTATCAATGCATTTGACTATTTTGACTTGAACTTTATGTCTGTGGGCTACATTGATGAATTGGTTGAGAAATTGGAGTATTTGGGGCACAAAATATAAATTGGATGGAAAGAAATGGAGGTTAATTATGTTCTAAAATGACCTACACCCTTTGCTTATGAGAGATAAGAGTCTGAATCTTTGTCTTGGTGCTCACTTAGATCAATCAAATACTAATGAAATAGAGAACAATGACTATGATTATGATGAGGATAGTAATAAATCTTTCTCTAATAGTGATTATAACTTAAGTGAGGGTAAGAGTGAGCATGGGGCTAACAATAAGGGTAACAATTAGCATGGGGTTGATAGTGAGGAGGAAGACAAAGGGAATAAGGTTAAGAGTGAGGGAGCTAGAATAGAATTGGGTTTAAATGTAGAGGTGAGTTGTTTGAAGAAGGGAAAAAAGATAATGATATAGCTTGTAATGGAGATGATTTTGATAGTGAGAAAGGTTCTGAGGGTGATGGTAGAGAGAAATTTGCAATTTTTAGAAACAATGACACCCTAGATCCAACTTTTGAATTGGAAATAATTTTTAGTAACAAGAAGGAATTTAGAGAAGCTATCCATTCACATCATAAATACAAAAACAAATTTGAAAATATCAAAAAATAA
Source organism: Jacaranda copaia (assembly GCA_014898725.1). Classification (NCBI taxonomy): domain Eukaryota; kingdom Viridiplantae; phylum Streptophyta; class Magnoliopsida; order Lamiales; family Bignoniaceae; genus Jacaranda; species Jacaranda copaia. The sequence continues at coordinate 350,490 of JACGDI010001810.1, forward strand.
TGGTAAGAGGATTTATACAAAATGTGTTAAGGCTGTGAGTGGAGGATTTATGCTTTGAAATTGGGCAATGAATGTACATTTCAAATTAGGGAATACTATAGTGAACATAAATGTGGGAGGTCCTACAAAGTAAAGAATTGCATATCTAGTTGGATCTCAATGAAGTACGAAAACAAATTCAAGTCTGATCCTAGGAGAAATGTCAAAGGGTTTAACCATCATGTTATAAAAGACATAAGGCTAAACATTTCCAAACATCAAGCATATAGGGCAAAAGTTAAGGCATTGCAAAAGATTGAGGTTAATCTTGAAGAACAATATGCTAAGCTTTGGGATTATGCACATGAATTAAGGAAAACAAATCCATAGTCCACTATAAAAACAACAACAACTGATAAGGGAAACAGTGCAGATGGGAGGAAGTTTGATAAAATGTATGTTTGTTTCTATGCACTAAAGATGGGTTTTAAATTTGGGTGTAGACCTTTCATTGGTGTAGATGGTTGTCATTTAAAAGGTCCCAATGGTGGGATTCTTCTTACAGCAGTGGGAGTAAACCCTAACAATAATTTGTACCCTTTAGCTTATGTAATTATGAAGGGAGAAACAAGAGAGTCATAGCAGTAGATCTTACAATTGTTGAGGGGTGATTTAGGGATTATAAGGAATGACTCTTTCACTTTCATTTTAGATAAACAAAAAGGGCTAGTTCCAACTTTCTAGTCTATCTTCCCAAGGTCTAAAAATAGGTTATGTGTTAGACACCTACATGGAAATCTCAAAACAACAGGGTTTAAAAGTGCACTTTGGAATACAACTAGGGCTACTACCATAGCTGAATGGGGGTGGAGGATGTAAGAGTTGGCCCAATTAGATAAAAAAGCCTATGAGTGGTTAAATGAGAAGCCTATAAGTCAGTGGTCTAGATCTTATTTTAGTTGCTACCCCATATGTGATATGTTAATGAACAATATATGCGAGACATTTAATTGTAACATACTAGAGGCAATAGAAAAACATGTGCTAACAATTTAGAGTGGATTAGACAATATCTCATAATAAGATTACAAGAGAACAGGGATAGGGCTAGGAAGAAATGGAATAAGAAACTGTGTCCTAAAATAAGAAAAATTGTGGAGAGAAATTTGGAAAAAGCTTCTAATTGCATCCAAATAAAATTTGATGACCTTCATTATCAGATGTCATGTTATGATAGGTCTAGATTTATTGTGGATTTGGAAAACCATACATGTTCATGTAGGAGATGAAACTTAATAAGGATTCCTTGCAATCATGGGACGAGTGCCATATTGTGCCAACTTCTAAACCTTGAAGACTTTGTCCATCCATACTACACTGTCTAAATGTTTCTCAGTGTTTATGAACATGCAATTGCACCTATCAATAGTCCTCAATTATGGGCTAAATCAAGTTTCATACCTGCATTGCCACCAACCTTTGGGAGATCTGTTGGGAAACCTACAAAGGCTAGAAGATTAGAGAGTGATGAGACTGTGATTAAGACAAGAAAAGGGTCTAAAGGTCAAAAGAAACCAATTAAGGTCAAGAGGCAGCATTACAGGGTAAAATGCACTTTCTTTGGTAAGATTGGACATAACAAGAATGGATGTGAGATGAGAAAACAAGCAGAATATCTTGTAGTTGACCTTGACAATATTTATGAAGATCCAAAGGGAGAGAAGACCACTATTTCAACTCAACCACTACAAAAGATAACAGTAATATTCATTCTTTATCTAATTTCTTTAGTGATTCTGTTGGTAATTCATGATTTGTGCAATGACTTAGTCTAGATGTTGCAGGCAAGGAAAAGAGTAAATCCAACACAGAAAGTTACTAGCCAAGCTTTTGGATCAGTTCTTAAAAAAAATGTATAGATGTTAAACAATTTATTTTTTAGTACTTGTTTTAATGTCAGTTTCTCAATTTTATAGGAGTCAAAGGCCAAGAGATCTTATCAAGGAGTTGCAACTAGTGGAATTTAAGAACTAACACAATCTATTAGTTCCGAAGCTATAAATCGATCTTTTGTATTTGTCTCAACACTAACTCTGAATCCTCCAATTCAAAGGACAATGAATATCAAAGCACCTCCACCATATTCACAAAAACATCCACCAATTTCACAATTAGACAGTTGTGTTAGTTCACAAGTGAGCACAAGTGGATAGAATGTATCTGTATTTGTGAGAGGTGGCCAAAAGTTTGTCATTATGTCAAATTTAAATGCAGCAGTTGCAGCTATAATTAGAAGTACAATTGTGAAGAAGTCCAAGACTAAAAAACAAAAGTAGGGTTAAGAATAAGTCCAAAGAGAAATGTTTTGGAAGATACAATGCCATAAAAGTTACTGGAATTCATGATGCATCTTAATGTTTTGGAAGGTACAATGCTAAATTGTGTAGTTGTTTTGGAATTAATCTTTTATACATGTCTTACTGTTCTAGATTGATGATGATTAAATGTATGAATTAATGATAAGTTCACAAATTAGTTCATTTTGCAATGAATACGAACTGGCATTTTGGCTATTTACTTTCCTCTTCTGTATGATATTTAGATAGGACTAGTCCAAAAGGTTTTACTTGCTTGGTTTGTGGTTTAGGAATTGGAACTAGTTCAGAAAGTTGCTTATGGACTATCTTCTTTTATTATTTTCCAAGCATTGGTTTTTTCCTGCTGTTTCATCCCATTATGCTGCTTAATTTCACATACTAGTGGCACATTGTTAAAATATTGTTTTGCCTAGTTGCCAACCTATAAGGGAAGCTTAAACTCCTCAAAATTTTGTGAAAAAGAGAAAACAAAAGAGAGAAATTATAATAGACAAAATATAGAACATAATTTCTTTTTCCATTAATAACACAGTTACATTACAATTGAAAATTTGGAGCTATATTTAAACTAACATTCCAACACCCACAAGCTCTAATCAAGATACAAAAATACAATACAATAGGTACATATTTCCTACACTTAATTGTACTAATATCTATCTTCTTCCAACAAAACACCATAACACCCAGTTAGATAGTATATACCCTCCAAACTTGTCTCCAACTCTTCTATGAACAAATCCAAATCAATAGCATTACCATCAACAAGAAGATGATAAGTAACTTGGACATTTTGTTCCTTCTCCGAAGTTTTGCATTTTCCCTCTCAAGTGCATTCAACTGGCGCAAGAGCCTAGGAATAATAACTCTTGTTTTTGCACACATTGGAGCATCCACCCACTAAAAAAAAAGGCACCCTCAATCTCTATAATTTGCACATGAAAGAAAACACCTTCTAGGGTTTTCTTTTAAGGCATTTTCTTTGGTCCAACTTATTCGAATTTTTGCAAGTTTTCCACAGAAACAACTTATATCTTCAACCTCAAACAATTTTTGGGAGAAAAGTGGAATTATGGGGCGAATTTTACTATTGATTAAAAAGGAAGAAGAAACTAGGATTTGCAAATGAAAAACATTGGGTCTTTTGAAGCAAGTTGAGGATTAAGGTATACTTATTCCTGCATCATAGGCTGTTCACGTGGCAATTTTACCACCAAATTATATTACCAAACATCCTTCGTTAAATTGTAAACAGAAATTGAGCTATGGGACTAACTTTGCTACTTTTTTGAGATTTTAGGACGTTTTCTAAATTTTGAGAAAGCATGGGATTAAAGTTGCACATCCCCTATCATATGGAACTAAAAATGCAATTTTGTCATGCATATTAGTATGAAAAATTATAGGCCGTGGTTTGATTTCATTTTTTCAAAATATTTTTCATGTGGAAAATGGAACCAACCATTTTGATTTGATTGATTTAGTACCCCAAAGGTATACCCAAGACATCCAGAAAAATGTTTCAAAGTACCATCTTATTCCTCAATACAAATATAATTATTACTATATTATATCTTTCCTGATTATAATTATCCAAATTATATATTGACATTACTAACCAAACAAAAAAATATTCATCTAAATATGACATCCAAAATACAAAATATCTCATTCCCAATAAACCAAACACCCTAAACAATTTCTAACCACTTTAATAACAAAAATAAATATCCATCAAGTTTCTCAAAAAATTTGCTTTCGAGAACTCATTCTCCCATGACATTTTTTCAAAAACACTCAAAATAAAATCAAACAAAGTCATAGTTTCTGTGGTTTGACTTTAGCTTTTATACTTGGTTTCTTTATTTTGATTCTTTTAAAATATCCATACACATTCAATTCTATCATATCATATAAAATGTTGATTGCAATTATTCAATTTATCTAAATAGAAATATTACGCCCTAAATACAATTCCTAATAGGTCAAGATGATAGGCCATAGCCATCCTCCTCTGTTGTATAAATGGATGATGGCCCAATTTAAAGTATGAAGCCTGCTAGTCTTTACAGATGATGGTGGATGACAAATCCCACTCCTTGATTGTGACTAAAAAATCCAACAAAATTAGTGGATTGGATGAAAATTTTAAATTACAATTTTAACCTTATTATTGAACAAATTCAAACATTTAGGAGGAGGTTTTTGGTTAAATTTTCAATTCATCCCATTGATTTCATCTACATATATTTACATTTATTTAAAATATGAAAAAATATCAATTTTGGTCCCCCAAGTATGCCACTAAATCAATTTTGGTCCCCATATTTTTACTTGTATCACATTGTGCCCCAAAGTTTCATTTTTTCATTAAATCTCATCTGTCCATTAACACCACTGTTAAATAACTCACGGTTGATAATTGGAGGGAATTGTTGGCACCATTTCCTACTAGATCAGCCCCTTCTTGTATATTTTGTTCTCATATCAGTCTCTTTACTCCAAATTTGTTAGGTTTTAGTTTCTTTGTGATTATTTAGGAAAAAAAATGGCATCTTCCTCCTCTTCAAGTGGTTTTATAGTGAAGTTACACAAAGGGAAGAAGTTTATTGTAAATGTGGGATACAACTCCCATTGAAAACTAGTTGGACAAATTTGAATCCTGGAAAGAGGTTTTGGGCATGTCTAAATTATGGGGTAAGTCCTTTTTTTTCATTAGACCTAGTTTATATTTGTAATTAACAAGCTAATTATACTTTTTTGTTTTTCCAGACTAAGGGTTATTGTGGAGTTTTCATATGGTTAGACCCTGAAATGTGCCCTAGGTCCAAACAAATAATTCCTGAATTTTTGGCAAGAAAGAGGAAATTTGAAGAGCAATTAAATGAATCATTGATAATGGAGAAAAAAATGGAGACCGGATTGAAGAAAATGAAGAGCAAAGTAAAGTTGCTAGAGAAAGAAGTTGATGAACTAAAGAAGAAAAAAGTTTTTGTTTTAATGTATTGGCAATTATTATTGGTTTATTTGCAATAATGATAAGGTTTTTAGTGTTAAAAGATAACAATTTAGGAAAAAATGTGAACAAATTACAACTTATAATTGTTCTTGTAATGCTTGTTTAATGCTACTTTTATGCTTATTGGTAGGATGTTAAACCTCAAGAATAATTTGATTATTACAACCTTCATAAATTGCTCTTTAAATACAAAATAAGATCCATTGGGCATGTCACCAAATTAATTCAAAGAAAAGCAAGTGCAAACTTAAACTAAAAAACAACTATATGGTCAAACCTTTTTTTTTACTGGAATAGATTCAAGAATCAAACAATATTAATCTTAATTCAAGTCTCCCCTAAAGAAAGAGAAAAATTCATGAATTAAAAGCATTAATCTCATCTAAAGGGATTGAGAGCCACACAAAATTAAAATTTAAAAAGTAAGATTGTAGTGGGAAGGAAATCCATACTATCCAAGCAATGAGCATTAAGCTCCTCAATTTAGCAAAATTGACCACAACAGCAAGTAGGAATTGTGGCAACCATAGCCAAAACAAGCGACATATTACATCCTAAAATCATCTACCATTGTATCCATAAGACAAAAGCCAAAAACTCAGCCAGTAATTCTGAACAACTAGATTCAACAGAATGCAGCAAAATTCTAGCAAAAGTTCAAATTCCTGAAACTAACCAAATCCCAACAAGCAAAACTTAAAGTAACTTAAAGAAAAAATAGGAAAACAAACAGGAAAAAAATCTACAAATTCATCACTGTCCCTCACCAAATTACTACAAAAAAAGTGCAATCAACTACAATCCACTCAAACTTAATCAACCCTTAGAATTCTTCCCTTTTCCTCCGGATTTTTTGGATCCATCCATTTCTTTCTTCTTTTGACCTCCAACTACAACTTTTAAGTTAGAAATTGTTACAAAATTCATGCCACTTCTCACAATCACTGGAGTATTCATGTTTGAAGTTTGACTAATCTATGCATTGTAATAGTTAACATGTGAGTAAAAACATGAAAAACAAAACAAAACCAAAAAGTATAAAAGCAAAAAATTTGATACTTATATTTAAAGAAGATATATCGTTTGAATTCCCTTTTATCTTGACAAACAAGTTCTTTCTAATTTGAAAAACTAAAACTTTAGTTTGTTAGTGATAATAAGAAAATGCATGTAGTTAAGAATATAAATCAATTAAAGCTTACGTGCAATTTCTCTTTTCTTGAACCACCAATATTGACATTTGTAGTAGAAGAAGCACTACTACAAACATCAACACGGGGTCCAAAGGTCATCTCAAGAGGAACTTTAGGTTGTCCTTCATGCGAGGTAAAAGTTGAACCATCTTTTTTCTTGTTGCTCTAGCTATTGCCCAAAGCGCATTCTTGATTAATTGATCAGTAAATCCATCCCTCTTCATGTTGCTATGTAAGTGTCTCACACAGAACCTATTTTGAAACACATAAAAGAAAAGAATAAGTTGAAAGCATAAAGAATGAATATATAAGTGCATAAAGAATGAATATAACTAAATCAAACTACCTATTTTCTACATTAGGTAGCAAGCTCTCGAAAGCTGGTATCAATCCTTTCTGCTTGTCACTCATAAAGGTCCAAGCATATTAATTTTCAAAGCCTATGTCATCTTCAAGTAGAGAGAGAAATCACTCCCAAGAATTTTTATTTTCATTCTCAACCAGTGTATAAGCTATTGGAAAAATACTGTTGTTTGGATCTATTCCTACAGCAGTTAATAACTGGCCACCTTGAGGACCCTTCAAAAAATAGCCATCCACACCTACAATTTTCCTACAAGCCTTAAACCCTTCTTTGCAAGCATAAAAGCAAATATACAACCTCAAAAAAGTAGATAGGTTGCCTACTTTCTCACCCTCAGCTAATTTCAACACTACAGTGGAGCCAAGATTTGTCTTAAGCAACTCTAAGCAATAGTCTCTGATTCTACTAAATTAATTTTTTAAATTGCCTTGAATCAGTTTCATTGCTTTCTATTTTGCTATGTAAACTTGTTGTTTGGAGATATTTGCTTTCAATGTGGTGCACAACTCATTCCTAAACTCATTAAGTCCTTGTTTAAGATTGTCTTTAAACTTTTTCATGAAAGTTTTCCTAAGCCACCCAAACTTAAGGTTGTTATTATTGTAATTCCAAGAACACTTGCTATGCACAAGGTTATAAGCTTTTATTTGCTAAGACTTATCATTTTGCATAGGTGATACATGTACACACTACTCACAGCCCTCTTTCTTGCACTTAGCCCTTAACCTTCTTTTTATTTTTAGGAAAATGAATCTCCATCCCTCTCCTAAGGTAATGTGTTTGAATCACAAACTTAGCCTCACTTTTTGAACTAAAAATAAAGCCTAGTTTCAATTCAGGGTTCTTATTTTTAGTTTTAGGATTATACTTTGGATACTTAGGATTCAGTTCATCTTCATCAGACCCTGTCACACTCTCAAACTCATCACTATCCTCAACCTCATCTTCTTCCCCAACCTCCATCCTAGCATACATATCATCACTGACTCCCTTGCCCTTTCCTACCCCATCAAACTCAACATCTGGATCAACATATCTATCAAATAACCTATCATCTTCCTCTATGTCATAATCACTATTAGTAAAATCATCAAGCTCGAAATTAGAATAAAAAATAGAAACAAAAGAAGATGATGTAGGTTGGACTAGAATATCAATCCAATCCTCCAGCAAAAGGGCTTCATCTAGAAATGAAAAGTCATTCATTTGATCATCATCCTCTAAGTTTGAAAAGTATTGGTTTTGCATTTCATTTCCCCTTTGGATTTGGTCATTCCCATCCTCAAGATGCTCCAAATAAATTTCCACCACCCTATCCCTAGGTAAATGATTCACTATCTCATAAACATCAACATCTTTACTAAGACATTTACTACCCTTGCACAAACTTTGCCCATACTTATGCCAAAATCTAACTTTGTCTTTTTCATAACCTAACTCCTTCACATAGTCCTCAAGTTCAATCATCCCAAACATAGCTACATCTACATTATCAAAGAAATCTATGTTACCCCCTTTCACAATATCTTATAGGATATTCTCTCATTAAACCCCCATGATATAATTTAATAGTAAATAAAGAAATGCCATCCCTGACCAAATCTACATGACAAACAAAAATACAAAAAATACACACTATCAAATTCAACAAGTATATCACCCTCAACCATCGACCAATAAATTCAAGCAATGCAATTATAACAAACAACATTTACATTAAAAAATTCCAACAAAAAACGTATAAATTTTCTATTGCAAACAACATTTATATATTTTGACTGCAAACAATAAATTTTTAAACACTAAACATAAAAAAAAAATTCCATTACTCAAAGTATTCTAATTGAGAACACAAAACTTATCATAATTCGGTGTCCCAAGATTTGAGTTTTTCCTTCGTGCCATTCACCGCGGAACAATTTGAGCCTTCTCCAACTTCGTTTTTAATACTCCAAAGGTGTATAATCTTCAACAATAAGTTGAAATACCTCTAAATCGGCAACATTTTCTTCATTTAATCGAAGCAATGGTCAAATTTTGGGTTGGCTTAGAAGTTAGGGTTTATGTTGATTTGGGGATTAGAAGTTAGGCTCTGCTTTTAGTTTTCAAGAACAACAGCAGCATGTGAGGAAAGGTAAATATTGTGCCTTCTTCAAGTCACGTGAAATGGCCGTCAAATAGTGGACTTGACAAGTGGATGAGATTTAATGAAAAAACAAAACTTTGGGAATGTAATGTGATATAAGTGAAATATGTGGATCAAAATTTAATTTAGTGGCACACTTAAAGGACCAAAATTGATATTTTTCCTTTAAAATATCATTCTTTATCTTTCATTTTATTCTACATAATCAATACAATATGATAATTATAAAATAATCTCAACTCTTGGCGTGGCAGCAGGCTGCCACCTGCTGCTATCACAATTTTCATCCCATTACTGTAATCCATCAAAAACAGTAAATAAGCTTAATTTTGATAAGTATTAAATTAAAAGGATTTTTTTTCCCCGATAAATAACTAAAAGGATTGAAACTAGTTTTTTGCCCCTACCCTTTCTGATCTGCACTTTGTTAGGGGCAAAAAACGGGGAATTTAGTATCCCCTTCCCAGCCTGCACCTCGCCGCCTCGCCCGCCGCCCCCTCTCTCTCTCTTCTTTTGGCCTTTTTGCCTTTTGTCTTGTTGACGCCATCGGCTTGGAGCCATGGATGGTGAGGTGGTTGCAAGTGCCTCCAAATTACCACTGCCGGAAGCCTTTGTCAATTTCCTCAAACAAAACGGCTTGGATCCTTCAATTTATATTGCTTCTCACTCCACGCCACGTTATATTAGGTACCCTTTTACTGGCCACCGTTTTATTCTTTGCGCGTGAGTGTGTGTGTGTGTTTTAATAAATTTTTTTTTTTTATACTTTCAAAAACCAATGCATTTTTTTTTTTTTTTGGATGATACGATGAAATATGCATTACGTTAAGTACATATCTGAAATGACAGAATCTGAAAATTGATCGGCCATGTTACTTTGTCTAGAGGTTCAGCGAGCTGAAGTGGAGTATGACTGGAATACTTTGGTGTTTAGGAATATGTTTTAGTTTTGATGATGCGAAAGATGGTGATTCTTGTGTTGTTTTTCCTGTTCTTTAAAGGTTAAAACCAGGATGTGAAGCCCAGCTTGCAGAAATTGAAGCTGAGATGAAGTATAAGCTTAAAGAAGTGTGTTGGCTGCCCAACTTCTACTATCTGGCACCTGACGTTCGAATTGCAAACACAAAGGCGTACCAAGAAGGAAAGGTGACAAGTTGAGAATTTTTAATTTTTGATACTGTGGGGAAATGTAATGTCCTTGCAGAATTGGATCTTGTTTGGTTTCATTATTTCTCAAATTGGTGGAGATGTTGCAAAGTCCTCGTGATGCAATGTTTGCACCTTGGATTTTAGTAGGGAAAATGAAAACTAAGAAGGAAAGGAAATGAATGTAGAGCACAAAGTTGTATTATTTGGAATATCAAAGCTATTTTCCTAAGTTTTTTCCTTCCTAAAATCCTTGATCCAAACATTGCAAAAGAGTACTGTTCTATAGTTATAGTTTCATTGATGTTAGTGTCTTGTTTCTCCTTGGCCCAATTTTTCTAGTATTGTCTGTGGTACTTTATGTGTTTTTGTTAAACTAGACAAAAGGTGTTTTGTAGAGCTTCTTTTGTCACTTAACTTGATTACATCTTGTAGATATATGGCATTGATGCAGCTTCAGGAGCTGCTGTTTTAGCTTTGGATATTTCACCAGGAGATCACGTCCTTGACCTCTGTGCAGCTCCTGGTGTGTGCTTCTTTCATGTTATTGTCATGCAGATAAGCTTATTCCTTCTCATTTCGATTCAATTTCATCTTTATGTATATCTTGGTTCTGGAATCTTGGAGATGGCACTGCATTTATATATTTATATATATATATATATATCTATGTCAACATCCCAATGTCAAGTGTGTGTGTGTGTGTGTGTGTGTGTGTGTGCGCGTGCTCTGTATATGTCTGTATGCATTTATTTGGATATAATCTCTTAAAAATTCTTTTAATCAGTTAATCTGATTAACTATTTAGCCACTTCCATTCACTGGTCTCATCTGTTTTGCAGGTGCTAAGCTTTGCATGATATTGGACCTTCTTGGTTGTTCAGGTTCTGTGACTGGTGTGGATGTTGCTAGACATCGGTTAGCAGCCTCTAGAACTTTGCTGCAGAAATATGCTCTTGGTGACCAGTGTCGTCTTTTTGTTGCGGATGGAACATTGTTCTCTCTTATTCCATTGAGGGTTCAGTCAAACTCTAAATCATGTAATGAATCTGGAAAATTATTCACTTAGTTTACTTTTGAAAAGTGTGGTTCTACTTTTTGTTCATATGGTCCTGTCATGAAGGAAGCTCTTTGTTCAACAGGCAATGCTGAAGTGGAAGAAAATTTAGAGATATACAGTGAGTGGATGCCTCGAAGACCATGGAAAGAACGTAAAAGGATGGCTAAAGCTAGGGAAAATGTTGCTTCACAAATTCAAGACCCAGAACTTATATTCTATGGGTGTAATTCTGGGGTGATTGGTTCAAGTAAACATGACGTGTACCGAAACGTTAATGACCTTGACATTTTGCAATTTGGCTATGACAAGGTACACTCTTATTATTTATCAGTCATCTCATGTTTTTGCTTTTCCTGGTTTGTTCTTGCAATTTTAACTTTTTGTGTCACGATTCTGTCCTTTCTGGTATTATGTCTCTTTTCTACTAACAGTCCACCAACTTGTTGAAATTTAGTTCAGGTCCTTGTGGATGCAGAATGTACTCATGATGGTTCAATTAAACACATCCAGAAGTTTGAACAATGGGGCTGGGCAACACTGTCGCGCCGCATACTAGATGCTGAGAGGACTGATAACTTGACTGTTCTTCAGGTACACATCTGCTTTTATTTGCCTGATTTGGTATTTTGTAGCCTTACTACCTGTTGCTTGTGGTGTTTGTTAGTGTTATTTGGTACAGATAAATGATTATGCAACAGAGAATTTAATACTAGTTTGTGAAGATAATGTGTGATTCTTGTCACTTATCCAGACTAGTTTGTCATCATTTATCTTTTAGGAAATCCTGAAGTAGGGTAATAAAGCTTGTTGTATATTTAAGTCCTAAAGCAGTATGGTATAAAGGATCTTGGGGAAGTGTCATAGCATACTCCAAGTTGCCACTAGATGCCCAAGTTTGTCCTTCCAGGTTAATATGGGGACTAGACTCTCCCTTATCATATTTTTTTAGTGTTTACTTGGTTATATAATGATTGTTTTTGTAAAACATCTGAAGAAAACAAATGAGTCCTGTTCCTCGATGTTGACCATTATGATTATTCTTACCAAAATCATCAGATAAAAATACTTTTGTCTCTTTTGACCTTACCCTTTTGCTCCAATTCTCCTTTTTTAATATCAAGTTTCCTATATTTTCGTTCACTAAAAAAACAGTTATTTTTACTGTTGCAGTTAAAATTGCTAACCAATGGATTCAGATTGCTCAAAGCCGGGGGATGTCTTGTCTACAGCACCTGCAGGTGCCTTCTTTAGAAGTCCCTGATACTTGCAAAGCTTTTCATTCTTCTTTCATTTAAATCACTCTTAAGCTCTGTATTTATGTTTTCTTGTGATAAATAGTTTGACTGTTGCTCAGAATGAAGATGTGGTAGAGCAGTTCCTTTCACGACATGTAACCGCTGGTGGGTTTTCCTATGCTTTTACTAGTATGTGGCCTATTCCTCTTTCCTAGTTTAGTATGATAATTTCCCGTAATGATTGTTCGGAAAATCTGACAGCATACGATTGACAACCGTAATTATCATGTATTGGGGACTATCAAGGAGAACGAGCTAGATAATAGATCCTATCATAGTCTGAAATTGCCACATGAGAATGAAGCCTATGAAACCTTGGAACATACTGATAATTGTTCTACAGAATTGCAAGAAATTGCAATTGAATAAAATTAAGCTGGCTGTTTGGCAGATTTGATACAAGTGGATTGTGTTTATGGATTTGGATAAATAGCCAGCTCCATAATAGAATCAATTAATAAAATGAATGTCATGTATGCCTTTAAATGGATTAGAGCAATGCAGTAACAAGATTTAATATTATAATACCCTAAGCCATATTGCTATTAATATGCCCCTAGACTTGTAAAACTCTAGTTTTAGTAATTCTTGAGTTTCAACCTAGCCGAGAACAGAGAAAAACATCTATGTTCAGATATGTTGTCTATCCCTGCATTCCAAGGAGAAGCAGAAATAAAGATGGGGATTCTTTTAAACACACTCCTGAATATTTTGGATTTTGAGATGCTATTCTTTTGTAGTTCCGGTTGCAGCAGCACTAGGACCTCATGAATGGCTTTTCTGAAACCCAAATACCCCAGCCTGAGGTCCCGCTTTAATCACATTGTGCCGTTTTTGCAGAGCTGGTGGAGATAGAAGCTGCCAAGAACTGGCCTTGTAGGCAAGCAAGAATACCAAAGACACTACGATTTGATCCACTGACATCATCAACAAGTGGGCTGTTTATTGCCAAGTTCACAAAGTTGACGACTTGATCTTTTTCACATTGGCAGACCGACCACATTTGAGCAGCCGGATATGATCTTGATGAAATTGTAAAGGGCGGTAGGGGAGAGAGGAGATCTGGACAACATCAAGAAGGCAGCTGGAGTGAGCGTCAAGTGGCTGTAAGAAATGAGCCCATCCTTGAAGTCACCTTGCCAAATTTGCTAGTATCTGTTTTCCATTAATTCAGGTGTGTATACGGTAAAAGTTGGGGTTGGGGCACCTTATTATAAAAATTCAATCTAATTTAATATTTATGGTCGGTGGCACACCTTATATTAAAATATTGGGTTGATTGGATTCAATCCATTTGGCGATGGGGTTGGTGGATTAATAACCTTCAATGTTGTTCCATAAGAAAGCATTAATTGATTGATAATTACAGTTCTGATATATGTTGATACGTAAAAATTAGAAAAGAATTATTTTTCAGGTCATTGTATAATTTTTTCATCATATTTACTTTCGGGAGGGAACAGTAACAAAAAAAAGTGAGAGAATAAGAGTGTTAAAATCAAATTTAATCCGATGACCTGATAATGATCCACGTAAAAAATATCAAGTTTGGATTTGATTTTTGGGTAGGAATCAAATTGGGTCAAATTCAAAACTGACCTGAAAAAAAAAAAAGAATAAAATTGGGTTAGCTTTGAGTTCACTTGCTGAATTTGAAAATAAATAGGTGATTCAATAACTCAACAAAACCTAACCTAATTTGTAAATAATTGGGTAATTAAAAGTAAAATGAAAAATTAAAAATGTATACCCAATAATCTAAATCAAGAAAAATTTTATATCTAAAATTTTAAAAATCTTAAAATCTCCAATACACATCAAAAGAAGATTTCTTTGTGGAGTTTTGGGCTATGAATTAATGGAGGAAATTAGTTATTGGTGTAAAGAAAATTTCGAATTTGATGGTTGTCATCGTAATTGTTTTTGGACTTTAATTTAATGTTTTTATCTTTGGACTCTAATTTTTATTATTTAGTAGGTAATTCTGTATTGCTGGTTGTCATCAAAATTGTTTATTGAATAAAAATTTATTACTTTTTTATATTTAGAGTAATAATGGACAAGACAAGTTTTAAAGCTATTATGTTTTTTACTTTCTTAGATTTTAATGATTATGTAGAATTATATATTTCATTGGTAGATCAAACTTCTACTCAATTATAATATTGAAATTTATAGATATTAAAGATAAAATATATAAATCATGTTGGTTTGGGTTGGACCAGATTTATCAGGTTGTTGGATGACTTGAAAGAAAATCAAGTCAGCCTGAAACCGACTCAATTTTTTGTGGGTCAAGTTAGAGTTGGATTTTTTGGGTTTAATATCAGGTTGTGTTGGGTTGCATTGGTTTGGGTCGGGTATTTCTATGTCATACCCCTACATTAACTCAACTTGAATCCACCCAACTGCCTAAATTAACACACCCTTATGAGAGAAGACATTGAAGAGATTTAAAATAAGTAGATATATTGGACATTTGCAATTTATATTATTAATGAAGAGCATATTTCCTATTTAGTATGTTTTCAAGTGTCCTTTCTAAAACAACCTCCATATTTATCAAAATTTTTATATTTATATAAAATAACTACCATCTCCATTACTGTTCTCTCCTCCCTCCCCTCACTACTACATAATAGAGTCCTAAAGGCTATATATAGTTATACATATTTTTATTTTTCTCAACTTCTTCCTATAGGCATGATTTCTCCTATTTAATTTTTTTTTAAACTTTTATTTATGTTATTTTTTTCAAAGAAACATGAATGAGTTTGTCGTTGGTGTTCACTGGTTAATTTTTTTTCTTTATTGTAACAATTATTTTCAAACCATTTTAATAACTTTAGTTTTTATTTCTATCGAATGTATGCACATCAAATGTACACTAAGTGCTAGTATTTATACTGCACACAGAACTAAACATTATTTAGTTGGTATGTTTCTACTGAGGTGGGGAAAGTAATTTCATTTTAAAATATTATAGCAAAATAGTTTTATTTTATTTATTACTGCATAAGCTGCTGTGTTCGCAAGAACAGGTGAAATCCTACTTCAAGAAGTGTAAATCCAGCACAATGCCCTATTTATGCATTTGGCGAAACTGCAGATAAGCAAAACTAAAAGATGCAGTCGATTGAATCCTCCAAACGATTGACTCAAATTGCCTCTTTAAATACTTCAACCAATATATATAGGAGCGAGGTCAGTACAATGACATATAATGCCTCAATTATGTACAATTCGGACTACAGTTTCTTCTGCCAACGAGAAATTATTGAGACATTGGTCGAGACATGTAAAATTAGAAGTAAGTCGCTTTTCAATAGATATTTTGAACAGCAATATAGATCAATGTAATGACAGTGAAGAAGAGCAACAAGAAAGATCAAAATTTCCATTATTGCATGTGCTTCCCCAGCAGCAGGGTAGAATGAGTGCGCTGCTTTTTTTCTAGAAAATCGAGGAGAGATGAACTCAAAACTTATATAGAGCCATTTTTGGGAAGAGCATCGGATTCTCCAAAAAAGATCAATCTATTGATGCATTTACAATGCAACCACACGACTCAAAAGATTCCCTGTTTTAGGTTTTAATAACACGACCCTTGTACTTCCCTCTCCTAATAATGAAGTCATCCGGAGGTTGAAACTCCTCTAACCAAGTAATTTCAGATATTGTCACTCCTTCCACCTCCAGCATACCTAGATAAAACACAATAAATGAAGATAGGTATACTTCATTTTCTCTCTTTTGGCAATACATTATAATAACTGGAAACACCCTTGGTGGCAATAAGTGGTTTTACCAGGCAGATCTCCTGCTGGGGACCTTCTAAAATAAGTGCAATGTCGTCCATCCTTAGGCGAGTAAGGTGGAGAAAGGACGTCAAAAATAGCACAATGAGTTATGGCCTTGAAACAATGAATGTTACCTCCACTAGTCGGGTAAAGTATCGTAGTATCACATGGGGCAGTCATTTCACAATCTCTTACAACCTTTGCAGGCCTTGCTCCTGAAAGTAATTAAAAAAATTTTATGAACTTGCCTAGTCTAAGGAATAAGATGAACCCACAAAGAGTATGTCCTGAATTACTCAACCTTGGGATGAATCAGAAGCTCCTGGAATGTCGATCCAATCATAGGATTTTACGAGCAATGAACCATACAGAAGCCTACTCAAGACTGTCATGCCAGGATGATTATGAAGAGGAATGATCGAAGAAGGTGGCATGCAAAATATTCCCATCTGTCAAAAAATAAGTAGTTATGTATCTCAATCATGCAGGTCTGAGGTTCCAAAACACAACATGCATATAAGCCAATGGTTGAAAATATGGTTAATATCAAGCTTAACCTATAAAGGGAAGTGGGAAGGAATTTAAAAAAGAAGAGAAGAAGAAGAAGAAGAAAAAACATATAAACTATTAGAAAAACTCTTACAGAGAAGCTATCACATTCATGCAAATGCAAGTATTTAATAGTTGGCACTGTTCGACGTCCCCCATTGCGCTCACTTAAGGAACCTTTCCAACTCCGTTGTGCTTCTTGCTCAAGCCCTACATCAGAAGGCTTGATTTTCTCTGGCATCAAAAGAAGAACAATGTTAAGGAACAATACCGTAAGCAACTTGAGAGCCAATTGCAGCAATATCAACTAAAGATTCAAGATAAATATTCAAGAACACCCAAAACTGGTAAAATATAACATAACCTACAATGTTCAACTGCAGATTCACCATAAAAGATGGATGGAGAATTCAGAAATCAAATGGCCAAATGCAGCTTGTGTTAACATTGCAACCAGAGACATAGCCAGTATGTTCTTTCAGTGATTATTCAATAACAATTGATCAATATTTAAAGTTGACATGCACGTAATAACACATTCTCCATTTGGATAAAAATAAGGATCTTGTATTACAGTGCAAGATCTCCAACAAGAAATGTTCAGCTGACCAAGAATATCAATTTTCTAGGTAGCAGATGCCTCTTTGAGAATAAGAAAATTTTCAGGTCAAAGCTTGAGCCTACAACCAATTTCACTAAAGGATAACCATCCTGGGGACTTCCAATTTCTTACAAATCCTATATCAGCAAAGCATCCTTTTTCTTTTTGCTATGTTGCACTCAGGCATATGCAGCACATCACAAACCCAATGATACTGCAATTGTCAAAAGACATTTGATTCATTTAGGAAACAACAATTAATAGTTGATAACTACATTTTTATTTGAAAAGTTAAGATGAATCAATAATTCAAGTCAAAGAAATGCATTTTGGTATCATTAGACGTAAGGAAGCATATATAAAAATTCAAGTCAAAGAAATAGGTTCCAGTATCATTAGAATAAGGAGGCATGTATAAAATTTCAAGTTAAAGAAATAAGTTTTAGTATCCTTGGATATAAGGAAGCATATATAATATTTCAAGTTAAAGAAATAAGTTTCAGTATCCTTGGATATAAGGAAGCATATATAAAACAAACATCAAACATGTTAAGTTCACTATTCAAACATAATTTAACATGGAGTAGAAAACAAGTTTATATTACTCAAATATTTGACCAAAATATAAAATATTTAGTAGGCAAATTTGTGCTATTTTAGACACAATTCTTCCATGTCACTCAATTTGAATTCAAGTCCAGTGTCCTACATGGGTAAAGCTCATTTTAAGAGGTGGCTCTTCATCATAGTTTTTTAGCAGCACATTAATATCAAACCGTGAAATGGTCTAAGTTCAAAATAACAGCACATCCCATAATTACTAATTGATTCAAAGATTCATAAACGGAGATATTTGCCAATATCTACATGACATATCTGGTTTTCACAAAAATTTGTATTCTGTGAACTCCTTTCCAAATGACTCTCTCATAGTCTTATAACGGCAATTTTGTTTTTCCTATTAGATCGAGATCCAAATTCCTCTCTTGTTATTTCTGAAAAAAGAAATTTCAAAGTTACAAAATAATCACAGTTTGTTAGTTGATTGACTCATTATAAAATTTGGCATACCTTCAACTATCATAGCAACTCCAGAAGCTAAGAATGCGATTTAGTGACACATGGAAAAAGGAAGCTCCACATAACAATACACAGTTCAGCTTTCTAGTACCATCAAGTGATCAACATTCTCCCCCGCTATGACTACGGGTGCGCACAATTCTTCTTTTGTGGCTTTCTTCATAAAATTTCATACCATGGCAATAGTTGTTGTATTTGGATGTTTAAAACCAAAACCTTACGATTTGATACCATACTATAACATACGGTTCGGTACAGTATTGTACGGAAATGGGGTTCTATGAAATTTATAATGTTTCACTCTAAATTCTACTATATTTATAATGTTTGAATAATCATTTCTTCTAGTAATAACTTTTTAGTTAAGAATAGCAATGTGTCATATAATGACATATTCAACACTTAACACACCACCATTTCATAAATGTCTCTTCTTTTCACTCCCAACAAATGATATTTTTCATGGATTATGATTTAGAAATTTGGTTGCAGATGAATTTCCCCAAGGTAAATCCAATATTTCTATCAATTAAAATACACAATTCAAAGAAAAATTAATCATAACTAAAATATATTACTTCCACATCACATGTAAAATAAGATTGTGCCAATATTCTACAGTTTGGAAAGTAGAATATTCAAAACAGCATGAAGTAAAGTACAAATGGAAAAAGTTAATGAATAACCAAGTTTAGGCTGGGGGTTTCAGCCTATTAACCCTGCCCTATGAAAATAAACAGGTTTTTATCTAACTTTTGTGGATAAAGTTTCGGAGAGGAAAACTTTGTTGTTAATTTCATGATTAGGCTTTAAGGTCAAGGCTATTGAGTATTAAGACTTAATGGACATTTACTGTGAGTGAAAGTCTTAGGGCCCTGAGGTATTAGTGAGATTAGAGGTTGGACATGAAAAACAAATCAATAATTATTAGGCATAATAAAAACATAAATAACATAATTATTATTAACATAAGAAATGGTTCAGTATGATTTTCTGGACTGGTATGAAATTCATGAAACCAGCACCATACCAAAATATTCGGTACCATAAGTCTCAAAGGAGTGTAGACATATTTCTACTGTTTTCTTTTTTTATTTTGTTAACAAAAGCTATATTCATCATTTTCAGCTCTTCATTCATGTTTTCTTTAGGTATCATTTTCTCTAACCTTCAGCTTAAGTTATAGGAATTTGCTTGCCTCTGGTTCTTAGATGTAGACAATTGGTGTTTCTTGCTTTTAATTTTATGTTATGCGATGTGATTCAGCTTGGAAGTTTTTGTCTTTAGGTTTAATTGATGCTCTGGTTATATTAGTGGGTGTGGTTTTTGGCTAATACTATGTACTTGGTGCCCACAGAGACTTGAGTTCAGCTTAGTTTCTAAAATTGATACCAAATTGAAACTATGTAACATTTTTACATAATGGGTGAAAAAACAGAAACAAGGGAGATAAAGAAGCATGTTAGGACAAACAACATAAAAGAAGTACAGAGCTAGAAGAAGGGCTGGAATACACTAGGCAACTACACAAAGGAATTATTGGGAACATAACAGATAGGTTTCAAAACTGATTATCATGACACAGAGCTGCAGCTCTGGAATTGTTGGCACGAAAAAAAAAAATAAAAAAGAATAAAGGACAAAAGATAACTCCTATATCACAAATAAATAGAGGGGTCACACTTGTGGTTCAAGAAGGAAGCCCCATTTTGGCATTTAACTTCGACTAAATTCGGTAACATTGTAAATCTTTACGACACCGAGATGCCAAATAATACAAACAAGACCTTGTGGCACAATTGATCATGTCTTCACTAACTTATAAATTAACAAAAACAAAATGTTTAGAGACCAAGCAAAATTATTATTAAAATCTCAGAGAGCTGGCCACAAATATCTTCCTACTAATCAATTAGTGTTGAGATTGAATAATAAATTCACCTTTTCAAAATCATAGATGATGCCATTGCTCTAACTCAAAATGAGCAATAACCAAAAGTTTCTTCAACACAATCCTACATACGCCACAAATAGTAATCTAAAAGAATAAATATCAAACAACTAGTCACTATTTCATAAATGTTTCTTCAGTAGAATCCCACAGCCCAAAATCAACTTAAAAGACAAGAGGGGCAGAGGGCTCACAATACCCCCTTTTCCTGCCGCATTGTTTTCTTCAATTCAGCAGTGAATCCCTACTCAAAGAAGGAGGCAACCCAGCATGCCATAGTTGAGATTACTAAGGCGGGTGGTGGACCCTTCCTTTGGTTTGATTATCACCACTAGTAACAATAGGGGAGGCATGTGGCTGACCCATTTAAGGGAAAAACAGAGGACATAGTGGGTGATTTTGCAGAAATCGAGGTGATAATTTAAAGTTATGGCACCCATAAATTATGACAATAACTAAAATATCTTACCTATCATAAATTGCTTTACTTGTTGATATGCCATAACGAAAGACAGGAATCATCTACTTAAGAAAAATGAAAAGAGTGGCTTTGAATTAGCACACCAACTTGTAAGCAATTCATGGTTCAAAATTCGTGTAAATGCCAAAAGAAGTGCAGTCATTGAATGAAGCGGGAGAGAGATTGCAGAGACGCAGCATAAACACTGTTTCCATGAAAGAGTTTCTTTCTGCAAATATCTAGGTGTACGCTTGGTTCTCCATGCTAAATCACATGGAATCATCTATTATGCCTACAGATAGTACATTAAAGAATTCCCAATTAAAATATGATTTCAACCTTTTAAGGAGATTGTAGACAATATCTCAATAGTTTATCCAATTTGACTTCCACCTAACAATGTTAATTGCTACAATGTACAAAGGCAGCATCTAGAGGAGCATAGGTTATTTAGGAAATAATCACCCACCCATGTTGTTTCCATGTAAATAACAACAAAGACCACAAAACTCAAATATTCACATAAATTATATCCCTTCAAATCTTATCAATGCTAGTCTACATCAGAATTTCCAAAGAAATACCTCTGGAACCGGAATATTAAAAATTCTTCGAATATTGACTGTGTCTTGTCATTGTGACACAAAAAATAACTAGAGCCTGGTGACAAGTGCTAATCATAAGCAAATCTGCAGATTGATGTCTCAGAATGGTATCATGTGCCACTGCTATACCCTTCACAAGTTCATTTGTTGGATTTATCCTCAATAAATTAGTAATGTCTCCTAAAATAAAGACAGCATGAGACTGAATAATTGATTAAATTGATGAAGACAGAAAATGCAAGTCGTTACATATATACAAAAGGCAGAAGGATCTATACTTGAATGAATGTATGCTTGAACATATCTCAAGCATCTAAAATTATTTCTATCAAAGTATCAAAGAAGATGATATGCAAAATAAATAAACTAGCTCATTTTAACTTCCAAGAAGAAACAAATTTAAAATGAGAAAAAAGATAGACAAGAAGAAAATCCCTTCCCCTTTTTACCTAATAAATTGCGAATTTTTTCCAGGGCCTCTTCCGACAGGGCCCCATTGGGTGTGAGCAATGCTTGACACGCATTATACAGCCTCTGCACAGCTGGCATTCCGCGGATAACTCAACCAACTAAATTCAAGAAACTGCAAATGGCAACCACTGCAATTCTAAACCAAAGAAAGGGTGGTCTTCAGCTTGCAGAAGACCATTAGTTTAAGGGCGTCAAAACTGGAGCAACTTTCAATAATCACAGTTAGATAACTAACTGATTATCAAATCCGTGCACCCACATGAGTATGCTCACTTCAATCCCTTCTGTCGGCCAACAACGCCTAAAAACAGTGGCAACAGCGAACAGTTCAATTTGAATTCAGCTAAAATACAGATTTAAACTTCAGCAAAGGAGATGACATACGGAACAAGATTGGATGAACTCTTCAAATGTACCAGACCCGGAATCAAACAACTCTACCAAAAAAATGCGATAAGAGAAAGTAATGAATGAATATGGAAAGATACGTGTATAAATAAATATAAGCACATTGAATTTGGAGCGACAAAACGGGGTCTCTGGGATTAACCCAAATTGACCGAATTCAGATTCGCGGCACACAAAAGGAGGTGACTTCAATAGTAACAAAAATTCAAAAACCATTGATGATGTGGTAAAATAAACCCAAAATTTTCCAAGAAAGAACCCAAGCATCCGCACACACAGTCACGGAGGAGGGAAAGCACAAAAAACACGTGTATAGAAACGTGTGTGTGT
>JACGDI010001810.1:373393-398361 GCA_014898725.1 Jacaranda copaia
GGATTAGCTTACTAAGGAAGCGCAGGGGCCAGGAAGTGTCTGATGCTCTCTGTCTTCACTAATCTGATTCTCCTTCTATACCCGCTCAACTTACCCATCTCTTCCTAAATAAGGAGAGAAAATAAACAGGAAATGTCGAGCCAAATAGGCAAATAGTATAACTACTTTCCTTCAATTATTTTATACTATCAATTTTAACACACTATGTTAAAGTTTTTATAATATAAATAAAAAAAATATTTATTTATGTTTCATTTAATGTTATGTTTATTTACATTTTTAAAATAAAAAAAATCGCAATATAATGATAATATTGAGTGTAAAGTATGTGGGGTTCTAAATGATAGTTATTGCATAACTTATATGGTAAGGGTTTAAAAAATAAAAGTTAAAATATTTTAAATATGTGAATCAAAAACATATCAGACAAAAACTGATACTTTCTTTATAGTATATATATATATATATATAATATAAATATTTAAAACTGTATTTGTTATAGCAATACATATCTAATATAACAACTTCATTTCTTTACGATTTTTAGTGTTAAACCAACTAAAACAAAATTAAAGGCTAAAATGCAATCCTGCTCGCTTGAGTAGTATTTATTCATACCTTGCCATCCATTGAAAATATTTAAATGGAGTTGTAAATCGTCGCATCATGATAAAAATAATATTATCTCTTATGGCATCATAATTTGCACATCCAATGGGCTCATAAATGTAATTGAGCACCACTCAAATTGTTGCCGAGAAACTCTTTTATTGAATGATATGTAAATTAAAGTACTATCATGTTATTTTATTACACTGAATGCACATTTAACGGTTTATAGACTCACCCAACTAAATCATACGAAATGTTTGATTTATATCTGTTTTTATTGAAGTCAAATTATGAGTTGTTAAAATCCGATTCAATACACTAACAAAAGTTTTTTAACTAAAGAGCAGTTGGTTGCAATTAATCATAGGCGTGTCTAGTGGGCTAAAAAAAAATAACAGTAAGAATCAAGCTTTATTACCATGTTGTATTTTTATATGCTGCAATACTTTTTCACCTGTTGACTCGTATTGAAATGAATATTGATAACTTAAGCAACTTGAGAGTATAAACCACGCCAACTTCAATTATGTAGATACTAATTTGTCTTATTTTGCAATCATTACACTCCTTTTCTTTTCCCTTTTTTTGGTGGTTTTTCTATATCATCAAGATATAAGTTGATTAAAAATAATATAGAAGTTAAAGGAAAAGAAATAGAGTTTTGGATTGCATTGATTTATATTGTTATATGAATTAACTATTAATAGTTTCTGGATTGAAAATTTTGGAAGTTCAAAATATTAAATCTTACAATAAGAGGGCTGAGAGATCGCTTTAGATTCTTTTGATTTATGATAAAAATTTCAAATTTATTCTTTTGGTTGGCCTACTATTTCAACTGTTGCAAATCATTTGAACTTCAGTATCTTTCAATAAGGTCTTGCTCGAGTATGAAATTGAGGTCCAAAGAATTAATATTATGAAATCAAATTTTTAAATCTAAAAATATGAATATTTATCTATTGAAAATCTCTCTATAGTAGCTAATTAGTTGATAGCTACTACAATTAATCAATGATTACAAATTAATCATTTATAATTATTATCATTACATAATAAATATATACAGGATCATTTCAATTAACAGAATTAACATTTTTAAATTTTAAGATGTAATGTTTTTTGTTAGTGGGAAGTCAAAAAATTTTAAATGTTTTTTTTTTTAATTTATGTACACTTATATTAAAAATTTGCTGGAATTCGAATTCTATTATCATCTTTTAAATGCAGACACAAGTTAATGATTGCACAAAGACACGGTCGTACATTATCTCAACAGGCATATAATTTAGTGGAAGACTGAATCGCCAATTAGTACCAACACTTAAAGTGATTGAAAATAGCCCAAGTACATTGCAACTCGAAAGAGAGAGAAAAGTTGACACTCAACAATTATATTATTTCTGATATTTGCAAACTTGCAATTAATCATAGTACTCTCGAATCATGACCTCAATCAAGTCTTGTCCAAACAATTAAGGATAAGTTTCTAATGTTGCAATAAGAACAAGATACTGATCTAATTCCTATTGCACATGTGAATATTTGTCTCCCACTGTATTTACATAGGCATTACTGTTTCATATTCTTTCTATTGATTTAGTTAGTACTATTGTATAAACTTTGCAATCTATCCAGTTTTTGATAATTCAGATAATTAATTTAAATATTTCAATATGTGATATGATCATATATGGTAGTCTAATTAATCATTTCACTTAAGAAATTCTAAAATATATATCTATATATATTTGTATATTTTATTGTTGTTACATCTCACAATTAATAATCATAGTTTCTTAAACAAACTGTCAAATGGTCAATTAGTCCAATTACATCGCCCTTACATTTATTTGCGTAAGGTTTAGAAGTAGACCATAACGAACAATTGGTGTGCGTACATATATAAGTTAACAAAAAAAAACCCAAAAATATAAGTAAAATAAAAACTAAAGCATAGAAAAACAGCTTCAGCCAATCATTTCCACAAAATAAAGATGTATGAGACAAATTGGTACTGATCCGCATTTCCTAGACAAGTTTGTCTTAGTTTTGCAAACTGCAGTACACATGAGAGAGAGAGAGAGAGAGAGAGAGAGAAACAAACAAACAAAAGAACAGAAAACTATTCGCGTAAAATTTGCAACAATGAAACTGGAAAGCCAGAATAACAGTACTGACACATCTAATGCAAGTATATGTCGAGATTTTTGTAAATCTATATAATGGAAAAGCTTAAAAAGGCAATATTTCCCAAAAGAAAAGTTCAAAGGGACAAAAAGAAGTATAAGATCTGTTAGCAATTACAGTCAATTTACCAGAATTAAGGTGACCAGGATTTCTTTCTCATGCTTTTCTGTTTAGACCATGAAAGAAACGGTGCTTTCTCCTCCTAGAATGCCTTCGAGAAGCTCTTGAAACAACGTAGGGAATGAAGTGCACCTGCAGAGGATCCAAATTTTACTTTGCATAATTCTTCCAAAATCCTTGGACGTGCCCATAAGAAACAATATTGCAGTGGTAAGAATAGGAGATCAGATAGGCAAGTAATATGGCATCTATCCAGGAAGAAGAAAATGAGATGTTCAACAAACTTGTTAAAATAATTACAATGGATTTGCTCGATATTAAACTACCTTATCACCGATCACCAAAATTTGGTCAGTATTTAGAGATGAAGACAGAGTAGCCTATCCTTTTATAAACTTAAAATCCAACATAGTGTACAGCAGTTATATCACCGAGGAGTTGAATAAATAGAAGGATGGCAAGCTTTTGTCATTACTGCTGCACAAAAAGTTGATTATGCATGCAGCACAATGAGAAGTTGTGAAGCCACATGAGGTTTTAACTCATCATCTATCCTATAAGCAGAAATGCCATACAGAAAACTATGCCACGGGCAGAAAATTAGTTGCAGCTAAACAGTTTTTTCATAGGAGATGTGAAATCTGAAAACTTGTAACTAAAATACCTGAGAATTGTTCCTCACAGCATAATCCTGAAGTGAAGAATTGTCGTTAAGTAGCTTCTCATTGTGGTATGAAAGGCAAAAGTTTGCCCATACATGTTTCCTGCAAACAGAGAAAGCAATTTCTCAAGTGTGAACGGAAAATCTTTTCATTTTAACTTGTTCATCCAAGGAACAGCATGGCATCAGGCAGCCTTCATTTACCATCAAACACAGAAAATGCCTCCAGGGATCTTATGAATCCTGAAAACTCATGTCGGGAAGACATTGAACACAATGTCACCCGGAGAAAAGGAGAAACATGAACTGAGACTGATAGATCTATTTATGAATTACACGATCTTATTATTCCATTTTTCTGTAGAAGTGTAGCTATATTAGAAAAACGATTTCTTCTATCTTTTTGTCCACAGAAACATCGGTTTCACAAGTAAGCAACTCATCCACCGTAACAGAAAAAAATTGGTACCTTATTGAGGAAAGACAGCCTGATTATGATAACAACATTAGCCACAACATTTCAACAACCATTTAATAATTGGATTTCAAACACATGTCTAAACGGCAACGAGTGCATATTTGGAACATACCAAGAAATGTGACGATGACCCATCCTTGACTCCTCCATATCATTCACTTTTGTCTTAATTGCTAATTTCAAGTCCTTCACAGTTGCAGAATTCATCACCACCACCTCTTAACATCCAAAAATGAAAAACAGTAATCGGTAACCGTACATTGGCACTAACGCATGTTACATTTAGACAATTACTACAAGATGTTTGTGAAAATGCCAAAGCAGAGAAAATCTGAGGTACCAAGGGATGTGCCGTCCAATTTAAGGACAGTGATGCGCATGGCGCTGCCGAGTTCCAAGTTGATGAGAGTGTCCACATCGGACAGTGAGGGTTTCTTGGGTACGTTGGCCAGAACTGGATCGCTGAGAAGGGCTGCCAGTGTTGATTTTAATCTAGCCATCTTTACGCTGCTGCTGTTGTACTCTGGTGTGGTCTTGACGGCGGCAGTGGTGCTAGTACCGGCCTCCTCAGCCTTAGTACCATCTGTTGATGCATCCATCTCTTTCTTCCACAGTCAGAAAGGGGAGAATTTGATTTCGATCAATGATGCCTTTGTCTTGATACTTTGAAAATCTAGCAAAGCATAGTCCTTATATTGATCGAATTTTTATTGTGTTTTTGTTTAATGCCATATTGATCCTTCATAAAATTACGAGGAAAAATAATTTCCGCCAAAAACTTTTCCTTATGATTAGGTTGTATATAATTTATATGGGAGAATTGCAAATAGCCCATGTAATATTGTGAATGGGGATGGATTTTGGACTCTTAACCCAATATATATTTAAATAAAATTTTATCCGCATCTATTTATAAAAAATAGGAACTCTATATTGTAAAAAGATGTTGATAGATAATACTTGTCTATATTTAGAAAATAATTTTTCCTTATGTTGGATAAACATTATCTTAATTTCTAGTTGTATTAAACACTCGCCTATAAATAAACCATCTTCCTAAATGTTTAAAATTAACAACTTGAATATTCACTTTTAAAAGACTCTCTCAAATTCATAATTATTTTTCTAAAATCTTTTTTGGAGTATCACCAAATAGTCCCGAGAATTTAAGGAGTGTACGTTTGTGAAAACTCTGGTAACAATCCTACAAGGCTAGATGAAGAAATAGATAGAAGGCCATTCTAGTTTAAAGAATTTGGAGTTTATGTGCATTCAAGACTTGTAAATGAGCTCGATCTATGGCGATGTTTGTGAGCATTCTACTTATCAAAAAGTAATATTAAACTATCTTATTTGATATCATGATTTATACTAGTAATTCCAATTATATGCTTAAATAATAAATTTCCAATAGTGGCAAATACCAAAGTTGATAGGGCTCGATCTCGCTATTTTTTAATGTGATGGAATATTTATTTTTATGCTTAGTTTGTATGTTGAAATTCAAAATTTACTACAAGCATGAAAAATATTGTCAGAAATCTGTATTTACTTAATAATGTCATTATCGCTCGTACATATATGAAAAGTAGGACTAGACCTGGCACTAGCACTAGCTTATTTCTTTATGAAATATCATTTTTTGGAAATTGAAAGACTTGTTGCCATTGGAGATTTTCAAAAACTTTGTGGGTCAAACATGACGGCATTGAAGGCAATCTGCAAGTGTGTTGTTAATATGTATGCTTCGGTATATTTCATTTTTTATGCTTCAATGTAGTTTGGTTTCTTGTTAATCAACACGCACTATTTATATTCTTGATTTGAATTCAAAAGCTTGAGAAATTAGTTTCTATTAATCAGGATGTACCATATACCTTCTTGATTTGAATTCAAAAGCAAGATTAGATTACTGAAAATAGGAAAATTTGCAATTTGTTGCTATTTAATTGGATTTTAAAGCATAAGAAGTTTTTTTTTTTATATACTTGCAATTGGTTATTATTAATGGTTGGTTGCCATTAATTGCTAATTCGAAAGCTATATAATTTGGGTTGTTGCCTTTGATGTAAAAAACTATGGGTAATTTTTCATGGAAGAGTATGAGAACTTTTTGAGCATTCAATTTTGTGAACAGAATTCTATTTTTTGATTATGTAATTAATATCACATTATACATAAACAAATTATTATGAACTTAAAATAATTTTATTCTTGACTTGATAATTTTTATTATGCTCTTTACTTCAGTAGGAGAAGATTACTAGCCTTGATGGTAAAATTTTCAATTTTACTGAATTCAAGAGAATAATTAAGTTTGATTCAGAGTAAATTATTATGGTAAAATTTTCAATTTTACTGAATTCAAGAGAATAATTAAGTTTGATTTAGAGTAAATTATTAAACCAGTACATAATATGAATGTGCATGTCATGTAGTTATGGAGACCCAAACAACTTTTTCTAATCTTCATGGTAGCGGCAAACTTGGTGGCCAAAATAACGCAATGTAGCATAGAAAAATTTAGTATTTACTGCACAAAGAAAAGATCCTTGATCATCTCACCAATTCCTTGCCTAAGCTTGTTGAGCCAGAAAATAGACAAATTGCCCAATATCATCGCTATTTGGACATGTACAATAAATGGGTGGATAAAGATATGAGTGCACACTTTATTATGTTGAGCTGCATGCACAATATTCTAATATGTGAATTTGAGAAATATCCAACGATTAGACCTGTGGGAGGTATTGAAGGTCACATATGGTAGCACCTCGACCACTAGACTGCAGGCACTCACTTTCAAGTGCAACCAATATGTAATCAATTTGAAGCACTCGATGATCCAACATTTTGATGTGATGAAAGATGTGATTTAAGAACTTCAAAAATGCTGGATGTGAGCTCATAGATGAACAATAGGTTCTGGCTGTCCTTAGGTCGCCACTTAAGCAGACTTGGGGACATGTTGAGCTTGTGTTAACGCATAACAAGCAGATAAAGACATTCAATAGTGTCGCCAATCACCTTAAGTTAGAGGTTGACTATAGAGAGTTGGAATGCGCACAAACAACTACTCTTGTCACACATGTGGTTAGCGTAAGCCAAATAGAGGTAAGCATGGGAATAAGCAGGCTAGCGTTAGACAAAGTAATAATCAAAGTTAGAACTTAGCCCCACAAGGTAACAAAGCTATAAAGCATCATGAAGAAAAGAAGGGTAGAAAAAAAATCTGAAGAAAGATTAAGTGTTTTAACTGTAAAGAGATAGGTCACTTCACTCATGATTGCACTGAGTCAAAGAAGGTAACCCCTAAACAAAACTCTCTCAATTCTTTTGTCTACTCATATGTATTAATTGCTAATTATCCCCCTAGTTGGATTATAGACACAAAAGCAACAAAACATATGACGAGAGACCCAGCAGGATACGTAGATTACCATTAAGTGCCAACATGAAGTCACTACATTGCTATGGGGAATGGCACATGAAATTAAGCCCTCAGAGTTGGTACATACCAGCTAAAGCTCAACACTGGGTGTGAGCTACTTCTTAGTGATGTGCAATATGCACCTGGCATTCGATGTAATTTAGTTTCAATTAATACACTTTTGAGAGATGGTTTTTCTTTTCTATTTGAGAACACTAGTTTGTCTATTTTTTTTATGTAAGGACCTTTATAGACTAGGTTTTATGCATAATGGACTTGTAATGTAAGAATTATCACATGATTACGTTTCTTTATTTTTTCTACTATAAATATTTTTTTTGATTCTGTTAAATGGCATGCAAGATTGAGACATATAGGGCAGGAGAAAATGACTAGGTTAGCTCAAGAAGGTTTATTGGGGACTCTTGCTAAAGTCAATCTCCCTGTTTGTGAACCATGTTTGGCAGGAAAAGCTAGCTGAAAGCCTTTTAGATAGGCTAAGAGGGCTACTCATTCCCTAAAGTTAGTCCACTCAGATATAAGTGAACTTATGAATATAAAGGCATGACACAATGCATACTATTTCCTCAGTTTCATTGATGATTATTCGTGCTACGGGTGAGGATGTCTCTTATCTCATTGATCATAAGCGCTTGATTATTTTAAGCAATTCTTGGTAGGGGTTGAGAATTAAAGAGATTAGAAACTTAAGGTTTTGCATACTAATAGAGGACAAGAATATTTATTTGATTAGTTTAGACAAATGTATGAGAAAAATGGTATTATAAGATAATTAGCGACTCTACACACTTTGCAACAAAATGGGGTTGTAGAAAGGAAGAATCGAACACTTTTAGATATAGCCAAATCTATGATGGCACAAGGAAATCTTCCAATATCATTTTGGGGAGATGAAATTTTGACTACCACCTATATTTTAAATTGTGTATTGTCCAAATCAATTCCTTCAACACCTTACAAAACTTTTGCATGGGACAAAGCCTAATTTAGAGGGGTTGCGACCTTGGCGATTGACAAGGTTTGTTCATAGTACATCTCACATGCATAGGAACTAGGTCCTATAAGAAGTAAACATGTCTTTATAAGATATTGTGAACACTCAAAAGGATATATTATGTACAATGAATACCATGATAGAGAAATGACTAAGAGTGAATCTAGTGATGTAGATTTCCCCGAGGAGGATTTCCCAACTATAGGAGAAATAAAAGGAGATCTTAAACTATACAAGTTACGAGATCCTCAAGGTAGCACATCTGTCTCTGGTAATGGTGAAGGCTTGCAACCTTATCTAATAATTGACATGGACAATAAGAGCAACCCCAAATCTAGTGAGAGTGTTCCATTGGAAAAAGACTCTCAAAATCTACAGTTACAAAAAAGCGAACATGGAGAAATACCTTGTCAATGTCATGAAATCAAAGGAAAATCTTTCATGAGCACTTCTATGATATTAATAAGCCAACTACTTATAATGAAGCTGTAACTTTTCTTAATACAAAAGAGTGGATAACTGCTATGGAAAAAGAGATGAGCTCAATGGCTAAGAACCATGTTTAGGAGCTAGTTGATCTTCCAATTAGATGTGATACCATTGGGAACAAATAGGTTCTAAAGGTCAAGTGAAAGGTAGATAGGTCAATCCACAAGTACAAATCTCAACTTGTGATGAAAGGTTATTCCTAAAATGAAGGGATTTGCTATGAAGAGATATTCTCCCCAGTGGTAAAGTTTGCCTATATTTGCTTAATTCTAGCCGTAGTTGTCCATTTTCATCCATTTAGATATGGAATTATTTCAAATGGATGTTAAGAAGATATTTCTTAATGGAGAACTAGACAAAGAGATCTATATAGATCACCATATCAAGTTTCAAGAAAAGAGACAAGAGCATAAAGTTTGTTGCTTAAGATGTTCTATCTATGGATTGAAATAATCATCTTGATAATGGTACCATCAATTTCATCAAGCTATCATATCAATAGGCTATATAATGATCAAGAAAGACCATTATGTGTAAGTCAAGAGAAGTGGGAAAAGTTTTTTGATACTCTCACTATATATGAACGATGTTTTGTTGGCTGAAAATGACATAGAGTTAATTGCCGCCACTCAGAAGTGGTTGTCCTCCATATTTGAAATAAAGGACATGGGGGAAGCTGAATACATGCTTGGTGTTAAGACACACCGAGATCGTTCCAAAAGATAATTGAGTTTGTCTCAAAAGGCTTACAATAAGAGGATTATAGAACAATTTTACATGTATAACACTAACCTAGTAGGCACACCCATGGATAAAAGTTGTGTTCTTAGCAAAGAAATGTGCTCGAAGATAGAAAAAGAAAGAAAGTACATGGTTAAGGTTACATATGCAAGCATTGTAAGAAGTTTGATGTACACTATGATATGCACTCAACCAAACTCGTGCTTTGCAATTAGGATGGTAAATAGATATCAAAGTAATCTTGGACCTAACCACTGAGCAACAGTAAAAAGGATACTTAGATATTTGCAAAGAATAAGTGATCTCACTTTGTGCTACCATGGAGGTCGTTTAAGATTGCTTGGATATAGTGATGTTGATGGATTAGAGGTCAGAGATGAACGTAAATTCACATTGGTGTAGCAAGAAACAACCTTGCATTTCTTTGCCCATAATGCCAGCAGAATATGTCGCCTGTACATCAGTAATATAAGAGGCTATCTAGTTGAGGAGAGTTTTTCAAAGTTTATGCATTTCAGTGCATGTTGATGATGTAGTTGTTATCTATTGTGACAACATGGCTATTTTGGCATATGATAAGGACCCTAAGTACCATAGAAAGACCAAGCATATATATACTATATATTACTTTGTTCAAGATAGTATTGCATAAGGACAAGTAGTTCTCAAGCATGTTCCTATTAGCGATATGGTCATTGATTTATTTACCAAGCTTTTGCATAGAGATGTGTTCCAAAGGTATGATAGTAATATGGGGCTTCGTAGGGTTTGATTATTGGCTTGTATGAACATTTTTATTAATTAATGAAATTATGAACTTTTTTCATTCTTATGTTAGTGTACTGGTCTATGATACATGTAAATGTCACTAAGCTTGATTGACCCACTCACAAATGCAATTGCCCTAGCGCTTTGATGGTGAGCAAGATGAGACTTATAGTTCATATATATATGTATATCATTGAGATGTATATAAATGATTGCCTTTGCATTTTGAAAACACAAAGAAGGTTAAAGCACAACTTAAAGTCACTTTAACTTGGAGTTTAAGATGAGATAATATGGATAGATTATGAAGTACATCTAAATTCATAAAAGCATATTTGTAGCTGAGCATGTGAAATACTAAAAGGCATTTTGGAAATAACTGTCTAGTGTTACATAGGCTAAGTGCTTGAATAGAAATTAGACTAAGGTTCATATGATGTTAAGAGCATTACATGCCCAAAATTGAGTAGGAGCTCCATCATAGCATGTATTCATACTACATGTGCTATGCGATAACCCTTAAGGAGAGTAATTGAATAGATCTTTGCTTCATCACTGTGTGAGCCCTTACTATTTTTATACCCTTTGGAACCCTAGACCATATCATGAAGTGTAAGCTTGATGATGCTATTTTAGCATGCCTCTAATGGCCATGATTAATCCGATTTATGAGAGCATGACTAAGAAAGCTATCAAGACCAAGTAAATTGGCATGAGGGGTCAAGGAAGAACTAAAGTCAGTAACGCACTCTTGCTCTATGGCTTATAGGCCAACCGACTAAGTCAAAAGCGTTTGATATAGTCATGAACATAGATACATAGTGGAAAAGGTCAAATATGCTCTACTTGATACTAAGGGATCAGAGACACTTGATCTAGTGTGACCATATAGTTTAGGGTCCTTAGTGAGTTTTAAGTTGTAGGATTATATTAGTTTGGTGGTGGCTTAATACAACTCTCCTCACTTGATTTCATCTCACTTGGTTGCACACCTTATTTCCTGTATGAAAGAAAGGACATGAAATTTTATGAATTTAATGAGATTAAGTCAAATATGTATAATCGGAGACGTTACAAATTGAGTCAGGTTTTAGACTCTTGACCCAATAGACATTCATATTTAAATAAAATTTTATCTACATCTATAATGTATAGTAGTCCTTATTGGATTAGAACTCTTCATTGTAAAGAGATATTGATAGATAATATTCATCCATATCTAAGATGATAACTCTCCATTATGTAGAATAGACATTATCTATATCTCTTAGTTGGATTAGACTCTTAGAAGACTCATCTATAAATAGGACCTCTTCCTAGGAGTTTAAAACATACAATTTGTGTGTTCACTTTTAAAAGACTCTCTCAAATTCATAGTTATTTTTCTAAATCTTTCTTGGGATATCACCAAATAGTCCCAAGAATTTAATGTGTGTAAGTTGGTGAAAGCTCCGGTAGCAACCTTACAAGGTGAGAAGAAGAAATAGATAAAAGGTTGTTCAAGTTTAAAAGATGTGGAATTTGTACACATTCAAGGCTTGCTGATGAGTTTCACTCTAGATTGGTATTTGCAAGTATTCAGCTCATCAAAAGGTAACACTGGACCTTCTTATTTGATATTATAATTTATATGATTAATTGTAATTATATGCTTAAATCATGAATTTCCAACAAATTGAAATAGGCACAAATCTCTTGTCAAAAAATTCATAAAATTCACTTTTTGTTTTCATAAATCATGCACATTGTCCCTACTTCTTATTTGTTGTGTATTTAACCTACTTTTAGCATATAAATACTAAGTTACACTTAATTAGGTTATATATATTATATATTATATATTATATATGTAATGCCCTAGAATTTTATTTTATACTTAGTTAATTACCCTACCTTATTTTATTTTATTTATCATTTCAATTAAAGTTTTAGTAAATCATAAAGTATCATTTCATAAATATATATACCATTGAATTACCTCATGATCAAATAGTGACAACTATTATTTAGATATACAAATATATATTTCTATAGATATTCCAAATTTTAGTAAGTGTAAGTTGTAATTTTATTTGCATTAATATTATATTAATACAAGGAATTAAATCATTGAGACTTTAGAATTCAAGAAAAAAAGACACTAGAATTGTAGTTGGCCTATCCTAGTCCTAGAAGGAAAACAATAAGAGTCCCTCTTGTACCAAATACTCTCCTCATATATGTATATATATATATATATATATTATATTTCATGAATCAAAACCCTAATAAAAAGGAAGAAAAAATAGAGAAAGGAAGAAAAGAAAAAAAGGAGAAAGAAGGCTACAATAGCTTTGGTTGAAGGAAAAGGAAAGAAATTAAGGTAATCGATTTTCACATTATATGATTATGAAACAAGGCTTGGGTTGGTATAGATGGAAGGTGCATAATTTTTTTTACCTGGTGTAATTAGATTAAACAAGAGAGAGAAGAGGGCGGGGGGAGGGGGGAAGAGAACTAAAAAGAGCGACAACTAGGTTGGTGACGGCAGAATCACATTAAATTAGATTAGGTATGCCTTGCTAACTTGAGGAATTGGATAGTGGAAATCTTGGTTTGTTTGTTAGTAGCTGAATTAATGCCTACATATAGGAGAAATTGGCATGATTGGAATAATATATATATATATATATATATTCTAATTCTATTCATGTACATGAGCACTGCACTACCCATAATTGAATAAAGAAGATGCTAGCGGTTGGATATTGGATGCTATTTGTCTTTAAGAATAAAATATGGCGTGTTTCGATTTTTTTTTTTTACCTTTCTTCTTTAGGTCATTTATAGATTTTCTTTGTTTTTGGTTTTAGTTGTTAAAGATCATTTGGTTAAATTGATTTGCATCCCTTTATTTCTATTGAGATGGTCATTGTAAATTGAGGTTGTGCTTTCATGACTTTAGGAAACTGAATTCTTAGAAATAAGAATAGGAGTGGGTGTTAGGGTATTTTTTAATTGAATTTTTAATGATTAATTTGTAACTCTGTTCATTATGTTCGACTGGAATTTATTCAATCAAATATTATTTAGGATAATTGTCCATTTCTTAAAAATAAAAAAACAATTTGAAATCAATGAAATTTATTTACCACAAAATAATTTCAGATTTTATAAATTATTTTGTGTTTTGAGCCATTAATTAGTCTTTTTCTTGAAATCTTTAAACAATTTCTAGTTGAGGAAATGATTCAAAATCTTTAAGTTGATGGAATTAGTTTTAAAATTCTCAATAGTTCCATAATGGGGCAAGTTTTTAAGCACGAAAGTTTTTTTGAAGTGATCTTAATCCTTGCCTATAGTCCTAGTAATGCATACGTGGTAGCCACATATATCACCCTTACATGCCAAAATAACTTATTTCCATGCTACCATACTCACAAATAAATCATTGGTCATACACACACCTTCCATCATTTATACCATTACACATAAAATAAAAATGTAGTACTCTCTTAATACTATAATTTCAACAATATTGGGACTCCTAAAACATTAATTTCAGTAACTCTATTACATTCATTTTTGTCCATAATTATAAGTATAGTTCGTTTATATGCTTTAAAGAACCTAAAATTGTCTAGACATTAGGAATTAGAGTTGGCAAAACATAGATCCAAATAGTTAATGATACAATTCGATTAGGATTATTGATTTTGAGGCAATACATGCTTACGACACCCTTAGGGTTAGTTCTAAGTAAAGTTTGTCTTACTAATCATCTAAATGAATAATCAATATATCTATTAAATGAATTAGGTGACTCATCAATTGACTTGATTATCTCTAACATAAGTGATTGAATTCTAGAATTGATCTTGAAGGTAGGTGTCTATTCTTATATGTAATACATAACAATACCTTTCAAAACCCAAAAAGGTTATATACTGTAATGCATTCCATGAAACTTTTCTTCAATTCACATTGCACTATATTTATATTCCATTGCGCACATAAAATTTTCTTATTTTTTTACAAGTTAAAAGAAAACATGTTCTTTTATGATCTCTTTTTATTTAATAATGTTTCTATACTAGCAGTTAAATCCAATAATCAAATGATGAATGAATTTAATTTTACTGCTAATATTATTGTTAGTTAGATCCAACTTAATCTGAATGTGCAAGAGACATCACAAGGCACTAGCGGGCTTGCCTATTGAAACTCAAGCCCCCATCACCTAGCCCTTCAAGGCACAATAGAAGCCATTTGTGGCCAAGGTAGTTTGTAGGATTTCTAAAGGATCTAAGCTCAGGCACTAATGGTAAGGTCGCGCCTTACTTGGAGGGATAAGGGATTGTTAGGAGTCATAAGATTAACTAACTACAGCAAACACTAAGTCAATTATCACATTTAATTGTTAACCTATTAAAAATATTTACTATTATATTCCTTCTTTGCTGCTATATAATGCATGACTATTTATCAATGGTTTTTCTCAAATATTTTTCATTAAGCATCTTTTGATAATGATATATTCTTAAACTTACATTGCACATACTTCGCATTCATTGAGTCCTTTACTCACACTCTATTTTTTTTAACTTTCTTCTGGCATACCTAGACCCTACCTCTAGTGAGGATGTTGAAATTTCTTTTGGCTATAATTGAAATTGAAGGTTTTCTTTTTGTGATGAGGACTTTGCAATAGTTTTAGTTTTATTGTTGTATTAGCAAATTAGTTCTTCTCCTTTAATATTTTTTTAGCCGAGGGAAGAATATTGGGTATTTTGAGTTCTATGTTGCAAAAGTTACTTGAATTATTATGAATGTCGGAGTTTTTTTAATTTAAGATTATGATTTTGGATAGGTAATACTATTTGTTTGGGATAGATTTTCACCCACCGAGACTAATAGTTAGCTGCCATGGTAGCTATGAAAAAGAGGGGAGGGGGGGAATTTGGTAGGGGCGGCGGTGATGGGAACATGGAGTGAAGGAAAATATGTTATGAAATTAACCAAAAAAAAAGTTTAAACGTCAATCATTCGATTGTGGGCATCAAGAACCATTGCATTTAAGAAATTATTGTTCCAAAGGACTATATTCCAACTAAAGATTGGGGGCATCAAATGACAACGTAAAGGATGACGAAATTGTACCATACAGAAAGGAGAATCCAACGATCATAGCTAGAGATAAAGAAATAGAAACACATAGCTCACTAATTTAAGAAAAACAACTGGTGTAACTAATTTGGCATATTCAGAAAAGCAATGCGCATAAGAGAATCTTTCTATTTGTTTGTAATCTCTAAATCAATAAATTGCAAAAGAGTAAAAGACATTGTAGAAAATGCATGCGTGAAATAATATCATATTTCTCTTTCTTCTATGTTTTTTCTTTCTGTTTTCCCATCACCTTCTATAAGTTTCCATTCTTTATTAGTTTTCCTCTCTATTAAAGCTTTGGCAAGCTCTATTAACTCTGTCCAGCTTCAGTCCATTTGGTATCATAACCATTTGAGGAACCTTATAAACGTTCACTCTTTTCACCCGATTGAGACTCATATTTGTAAAGTTGGATTACACACAAGTTAGTTGTCATCTATCCTAACTTAAGACCACTTTGTCCTCTGAAAAATAGTTCTTGGAAATGAGCATAGTATAGAAGAGGCCTCAAGTGACCTCTCTACCCCAAGAGGTGAGATTTAGTAGCTATACAGAAGACAATATCCTATTACTATGTACCAACCCTATATAGAGATCCACCGAGTTTATATTATAGGGTAGACAAAAGCCCATAAGGCCCCATGTCCTATGTACTCATAAATTAGATTTGAATCGATAGCATTTTGCTAGAGTACGTCTTGTCTTTACACCCTATAGCCATGTTTGTAGTTAGTTCTATAGCCCTAATCATAACTACTGATAAAATAAGGTTATGAACTAAAAATCAGATGAAATAGTAGGTATAAAATAAAATTTCCCTTGCACATCTCACCACTAGTAAATTGCCTGGGCACATTTCACCACTTTTTCCACTAAATTGCACTAGCAAAAAGAATCAAGGTATGGCTTCGACAAAGAAGTCAAATAGGATATCTGCCAAAGGTGAGCATTAGTAACCTAACGACACCTTAAGCTAGCATCAATAGTCCAACAACAATTCTTATCTAGGTGGCAACTTGAGGGATGGTCTGACACTTGATGAGGAAATAATGTGAAAAAACCATGTGCATGAGACAAGCATATGACACCAACCAAATCTTTTGAAATTAGGTGAGTCAAAGGTCACGTGACCAGGCGAAGCGATCAATCCTTGACCCTAACCCTCTATCTAAAAAGTTAGGCTAACTACACTTGTCTCTCAACCTACTTATTGTCCTTCCTAATTAGTGCAACTATCAGACAAAGACAACTCACCTTTCATTTAGACTCTTTTCTAGTGGGAAAGCAACCTAAGGAAGCCTTCTCACTTGGAATACAACTCACCATCACTTAAGAAAAAAGGACAAGTTCAAACAAGAGAGACTTGCTCTACCAATTCAAAAAAATAGGGATGTGCAACTAGGAAATAAAGGCATGGGAGTCTTTGGGCATAAAGAAAAGATTAGCTACTTTTAAGGCCCTCTTTTTTCTTTTATGATATTTCTAGTTTGAAAAAAAATCCTAAAAGAAATTCTCTGTCTTAAATAGCACTCACAATTTGGCACCCTATTAGTGTTAAACTAACTCACCAAGAGTTACCTACTCATTGTAGGGCATGAACAATATGACACAGAAAAGAAATGAAAGTAAATTTTTTTTTAATACTAGATGTGACGATTGGAGTTGGACGGAGTTAATGGTGCTTGCTGGAGCTTTAATGGAGACGAGAACTAATAAAGATAATAAACCACTTGGAGAATAAGATCACAAAGAAAAGAGATAAAAGAGAGAGTATTCTGATATTACTTCATTGCACACATTTTCCACAATGTCTTTTACAATTTATTGATCTGAAGATAAAAAACAAACATAAAAATTTTCTTGTGCACACAACTACTCTAATTTGTTGAATTTGTTATGTCGCTTGTCTTCGCAGGTTGGTTGGCTATGCATTTTAGGTTTTTTAGTCTTTTGTTGATGCTCGTTAGATGTTTGTTTAGGGCTAATTATAATTTACCAACTTGTGATTTCAAAATAGTC
Organism: Jacaranda copaia; assembly: GCA_014898725.1. Classification (NCBI taxonomy): domain Eukaryota; kingdom Viridiplantae; phylum Streptophyta; class Magnoliopsida; order Lamiales; family Bignoniaceae; genus Jacaranda; species Jacaranda copaia. Next base: position 391,065 of record JACGDI010001810.1, read on the forward strand.
AAAATGCCCCCTTGTAAAAAACAATACACACACACACACAAAAGTAACTTTCTTATATTTTTTGAAACTATGAACACCACCTCAAGCTCCTCATTTGTTGTGCATTTAACACAATTTTAAAAAAAAGAAAGAAAAAGACTAACTTACTCCTAATCATTTCACATAGGTTCAATTCAATTTAAATAACTTTTTAATATCATATTTTATTTTTTTATTTTTTTCATTCATTTCTTTTCTTTTTATTTCTAGTTTCTTTCTTCTTTCATTATTTTATATATTTCTCATTTTATACATATACATATATATATATATATAAATTTATCATTATTTTCCATTTCTCAATATTTCATATATTCTCATTTTATACATATATATATATATAAATCTTTTTATAAAATCTAAATTACTTTTATTTTTATCTTATCAATTATATTATTATTTCTTCTATTAAGTCATTCCAAATTAAATAAAATTTAAATTTCATAAAAATATATAACATATTTTTTATTTATACTTAAATACATATATAGCATACATATATATACATATATGTAAATTTATCTATAAAATTTAAACAAATTTTTATTTATATTATATTTCTTTCTATTTATTCATTTCAAATTAAATATTATATATATTTGTAGTGCCCTGATTGGGAGGCGCTTGCTCCCATTCAAGGTGCTACCCATTCTATACCACAAGTTTTCTAAATAACAAAAAATACGTTTCTCAAAATTTAAAGTATTTAATTTCTACAAGTGACATCCAACAGAGGTTCAACTATAAAGCAAAAAATTATAAATCACACTTAGTACTTCTACCACCTTCATTACCTTATGTGTCACCTAGGCTACTCTATCTTCATTACTCGTTCTTATCTGGGGTAAAAAAACAAAAAATAATAATAAAATAACGAAAGTTCAAATGACTTAGTGAGATATCTGAGCAATAACAACATAGTGATAATTTCTCAAATAACATATAGGAATTAGGTAAAAGCATTAAAAGTTTTGGAAACTATAAGAGAAAATTTCAATCAAAACTCTAAGTGATCTATCTCACCTCCATCCTATACCAGTGACAAGACTTCACAAAACTCACTACCTTTTTGTAGAAATTAGAATCTTAAGTGTGACCACAGAGTCGACATAATTTTCTTTAAGGAATACAAATGACTAGCGAAATTAATTAAGAATAAATTAATAATCACTTTTACAATTTTGCTGTTGGCGGTTCTCCTATCTTATCTCTCCACTTTCGAACACACAAAAATCCTTTTTCCTCCAACATTCTGAGTGATTGGCTCAGACACTTAATCACTTACTAAGCATAGCTAGGTACATACCTGATCTCGCTCATAGACAACTACCTCCAGTTTGCTATGAGTAAGGATAATATGTACAACTTGTATGAGTATTAGCCAAAAGATTAGTCATCGTCCATCCATTCCACCTGGTCATCTTTTGAAATCAATCCCAGGGCCCATCCCCAAGGGTATCAAGTATATTTACTATTATCACTTAACACGTCTAACAACATTTCAATTAACATGTCAATTCGCCATGATAGACAAGTAATCACTAAATTAGCACCAAGCTTATTCAAAGATAGATATGGTGATGATAATAAAACATATTTTGAAATTTACTTTTTAGTTTTCCCAACACGATCTCCAATTTTAGGTAAAGTGATGTAAATAAAATTCAATAAGAACTACAATCAGCATAAAGTGGCGGTGTGTGGTAAATTGTGCAACATACTTATTAAAAGAAATCAAGCGACCAAGATACATAACAAGTATGTATGCTCTTTTCCCAACAAAAAAATCTCATACTATTGAGTATAAACTCACTTGAAAAATGCAAAGGAATTCCTAATTGTATCGTCGCTTAGGTCCTAGCTTCCTAGCCGAACCAAGAACTGTTATAAGATAACCTGAGTTATCATTTTATCAATCCTTTAAATCTTACGTATAAATGTAGTTAATGTCTTTATCAAACTTAAGACTATTTGACACAATCTTAGTAATCTTGGTTTCATATCTAAATGCTTAAGACATTTAAATGTAGTAATTCTTGAGTAGCTATCCCCAACATGCTCCAGTTATCACTTCACTTATTTTACAGTACGTGATGAGGGTCCAAGTTCCTAAATCAGTTAGGTCTTACAAGTTTATAAGGTCCTAGTCTAATAATTCATTTCTATTCTAATATTCATATAACTTAAGCTTTAAGTCAAGCTTAACTATATTTCATTCACAACATACATATCATTATAATTTTAAATCAATCTCTCTTAATTTACCAAACTTAGAATTATAATCGATTTTGTTCAATGTGCACAAAATTACTCATTATCTCAAGGGAAATGGAAATTACATGTAAATAATTTTAATTTAATTAACATTGAATTAGAAGTGTAAAAATAATTGAATTTAACATTTAATATGAAATTTATCCAAATTAGATCGAATCTAGATCCAATCTCAAGCCAGAATTAGCCCATAATTCAAAATTGTGCTAACTACCCCAAAGCCACTACCATGCGCTGCCGTCGGAGATGGAGGCCTCCATCACCACCTGATACGCCTCATCAAGGTAAGCAAAATGACCATATCAATTAATGATTTTGACATCAGTAAGCCAGCTAATTAATCATTTAAAGAAACAGTGGAACCCCAACACCACCCAAGCGCCATTGCATTCAATCCTCTCTCATCATCACTTATTTTGCAAAATTAAGACCATCAATCGCTTGCTCATGATTTTTCGACTGAGACCCATTAAAACCCATCCCTAACATTATTTCTAGTTTTTGGGTAATTAAGTTCAATTTTAATTATTTTGAAGTCCACCAACTTTTAACTTGCTCACATTAACCCCTAATATTTTTGATTTGGTGTAATTAACTTCCAAATTTAATTAATATTTAGTCCTTTGGCATTTAATATTTATGTTATTTTAATCTTATCCTGTAATTCAAAATTTGGGATGTTACACTCTCTCCCCTTAAGAGAATCTAGTCCCCAAATTTCTATTTGAAATATGAAAGGTCTCGCAGTGTCATCAGTCATTGTCTTACTATTCCCAAAGATAATTATGTTGTGGATTCCTATTTCTTTCAATCCAACTGGTTCCACATATTCTTTTCTCCTATCTCAAGTGACTCTTACTTGTTGTAGGAAAGTGAAAGTCCTTCTTATTAGGAATCACAATGGTAGGTTTCTTCATCTACTCACACTCACTTAAACATTTCATATTTCTTCATCTATTTGGGGTTAGCTTTCATATCTTATGTCCAGCAAGATCATCTATTCCCATGTCTCAAGTCTTTCCAAGGCATGTGAGATTATTTCCTCATGACTCCATATTCATTTCAAGACATACACATATTTTATATTTTCTTAAGTTTCCCCAAAAAGGGTCAAACTACTACCAAGATTAATCCATATCTTTAATTCTCAAAATTCCTTGCACATCTCCATTTATTCAAAGATTATCCTCTTTTTGATTATTTTAGTCGATGGATCTACAACCTTAGGAAGATCATATTTGACACGAATTGTCAAGCCTAAGAAACTTTTATTCCTGACATATTCTTCAATCTTCTTCACTCACTATGGCCTCAACTCTGGTAAGATCAAATTCTATCTCCCCTTAAGGAATCGTGTGCTTTGCAATACCTTAATTTCAAAAGGAACTCCATATTTGTAACTTGAACATATAATTTTATTCCTCTCGTCCTTTTGGTTTAGATGTTTATAATTGGATACCTATCACAGTCTATATTTTTTCAAGAAATTTTATTAGTCCACAAGGGCGATTTTATTTTAGTGAGGGAACTCAAAATCACAAATCCTATGTAATTTATTTTAGTGAGGGAACCTAAAATGTTAGGATTTAAGTTCTCTCAAGACACCTGTAACCTCTTCCTTGTAATTTATTCTTTGTTGAGAACATAGACGCATAAAATAGTTCTGCAAACTCTATAAGAAGAATAATAACTAGCACAAACTAATCTTTTTCTTTATTCACAAGCCTCTTTGTACCTTTCTCCATGTATTAAGATCACCAATTCATCACCTAGCAAAATATTGAACACATTGATGATATTAGTAGATAGAACCTAAAGAACATCATACTTTTGACCAATTTCCTAGTTATTTCCAAGTCTAAAATCTAGACTTTAGTAGGGTCACTCTATTGTCTCTCTTAAGGTTATACATTCTTAACTATGTTTCTTTTCCATTTGTTACTAAAATTACTAACTTGATGGGTAACCCGCATCTCTATAGATATTCGTACCACCAAACATAAAAATAGTATGAACTCTTGTTCTAAATATACCATATGTTCTTAATAGAATTATCAAAAACTAATTCAACAAATCCAAACATCCTATATATCATGCCTGTAAATACTATAGGGCATTAATCAATCTAAATGACATTATTTCAACTCATGATACTCATATTATATTACAAGAGGTCATTCTCAATGTACATTTCACTCAAACTTTTAACTACGAGTATTCTTAACTTAGCTCAACCTTAAACAAACTATAGGCCCTTATACTACGCTAAGTAATTTATGTGGGCAAGGGGTTTCAGTTTCAACTTAATAAACTAGTCAGATTCATATTATATCTCTTAAGCTTGCATCAATAATCCATAGTCAGTTCTCGATACTTAAAGAATCCCTTCCCACTTTTAGTCAAAGCCCCCGTGTCCTAATTGCCAATCTTCTCATCAACTTTGGTGAATAGAATCGGCATATTCGTGTTGCTTTCCATAAGATCCTTTTGAAACTTTTAGAACTGCTAGTTAGGTCATGATTTTCACTATCCACAAAGGCATCATTTCCCTACAACCGGATTCTATTATTATCTCCTTGCTTCAAAATCTAATCACGAAATTAGCTTAAGGACTTGATGCCATTATCTATGTTTATCTATACATTTTAAGTTAGAGTGTTCTCATTTTGGTGTTTGATCTTGTTAGTTTGGTTAATTAGCAACTGTTTGTTATGATATAAGCGACTTGTGATTTAGACTAATTAACATTTCTTGTTGCATTAATTTGGTGAAACCTAATGGGTTTTGCATTTCTGGCATATTCCCTTGCCATTTTCAATTGACTATGGCCTTGATCTCAACAGGATTACTCGGTTGTTCTCTCACTGTGTTACATACCCTCGACTATACCTTTCCCTCAACTGATACTCAACTGGCTAAGCTAATGTATAGTTTGTATTCCTATAGGCATAGTTGATTCTAAGTGTGACTACAATAGAGCTCTTTCCTCCCTTTTGAATATATCACATATCCTTAACAAAATCTTTAGAAACTAACCCAGTAAATCAAAACACCCTATAAATTATCTTGTAATTGCTACAAAAGCGTAAGTTAACTCAAATGAAATTAATTTAATTCATGGCACTCTTATCATAATAGATGGCAATTCTCATTATATCTATTATTAGTGTATGTTGGCTCATCCTTAAAGTAATTATAGATTTTCACCCAAGATTAGGTAGTTTATGTGAAGAGGCATCTAGATTCCACATTTAAAGAAGCTTATTAAGTTCTTATCGTTACCCCATAATTCTTTATCAGTGATACTTGATCTTTTCTTGATACTCTATAGACTGTATCTTATTTCAATCAATGTCCTTATGTTCTAATCGCTAACCCTCTCACAAATTTTGGTGAATGAAACCCAAGAAATCCATGAGGTGTTTTCTATAAGGTCTTTTATAATATTTTTAAAGTTACATGCTCAAACTTTGTTTGCCAATGCACCACATAAGCATCATTTTGCTACAACCAAATTGTCTTACTTTAAAATCTATTCATGAGATTGTCATGAGAGAGTTGGCATCGTGGTCTATCTTTTCCCAAGAATCTCCGCTCATGGCATTTGCATTATAGTATTCAAACAGGTTAATGTTGGGATAGTGCCCTACAAACTAATAGATTAGCCTTGTAAAAGCTATTTCCTTGTAAAAATAATATCGATTGAATGATATTCTTTATATGGCCATTTTCATCTTGTGCTTTATTTCACTTCACTAGTATTTGGATGAAGCCCTTAGATCACCTAAGACTATCGAACTTGGTTCTATGATCATGGAATAAATCTCACACAGTCGTGATTTTAAATCTTTCAAATCATAGGATCTTAAGAAATGGGGCATCTAAAATCAAAATAGACTTACACTAACAAAGCATAAAATCCAAGGGCTAGATATTATTCCATTCCATGAGCAACTATATGAGATATTGGTGCATGTTAGTGGATGCTTATTAAAGAACAAGTTATTGAAGACCCACCGAAGAATTCCTTAGATAGCCGTAGGGGTAAGTCAGTAGTGACAAGTTCTCCTACTTACACTAGTGCATTTTATTAGTCCTCTGACTTGAGGATCCATGATAACCTTGTGTTCTGTCCTCATGCTTCAACTTTTCCTTGACCGCCTAGCGTGTCTTTTGGGTTGAGATTGGGTATGATCTAATTGGAATTGAGGTTTGTCAGATTCAAGATGAAATCCAACTCCTCACTATTGTAAATGGCGAGTACATCTCCTATGTTTTCTATAATGATTAATTCCCAAGAATCCTCGCGTAAGGTGGTGTGATAATTTGGAAAAGGATTTTTCTATAGGTGAGGTCACACAACGAGATCTAATATTGAGAATAGAGACATAGTATCGATGCTATTAGGGAACCGACAAATATCTTACCCTAGGCTTCTTTTAGGAGATAGGAGATGAAATAACCGTATTTGCATGGTACTTGTAGAACATTGATGGTTCTCCAGAATATCCATTTCGACTGGTTAATTGGACTCCATGGGCTTGAGATTGGACATCGACCATGGAGATCAGGTGCACTTTAATTAATAAAATTAATTGAATTGAGTCAATTAGGTTAAATGAGTTTTAAACTAAAATAAAATATAATACATTTAGAAGTCATAAAGAATTGTGAGTCCATATCCAATGAATGGTAGAACTCATTGGGCCACACATAAAATCCAATTACCTTGAAAACCAACTCCTAATGGACTAATTTTTTGGTGCCAATTTTGAAGGTCATTTTTTGCTTGACTAATTTAAGGGTTAAATTAATCAATTAATTTAAGGAGTTAAATTCGACCAATAATTAAGGAGTTAATGTTTTGGTACCAACATGATCATCAATTGATTAAGTTAACTTAAAGAGTTAAGTTAACAAATTGATCTTGAGAGTTAAGCTAGTTTGACTTAAAAAGTTAAGTCAAAAGATAATTAATTAAATT
>JACGDI010001810.1:398461-420201 GCA_014898725.1 Jacaranda copaia
TATGGATTGGATATTTTGGAAGATTTAATTGGTGTGGAGATTATAACAATAGAGGCAAACAAGAGAGCTTACTTATTTTGGAGATCCATTTGCATAGAGTCTCATTTGGCAAATTTCTACAAGGAGTTCCAGAAAGATTTATGATTTGAATTTTTTACAGTAAGTTCTTGAAGGTATTTAAAAGCTCTAGTAATTTTTTTGAAATTTTTGTAGGATTTTTGTTTGGGATATTTTCACACTCTTCCAACTGTGCCAGTACCAGATAGTTTCTAGAATTGTGAAGAGTTTACAAATCTCCCCTTTGATTTTTCTTTTCAAGGTAATGCTATCACCAAATCTAAATTCCTAGCATGATTTGATCATTGGTATTCTTGTAAGCACTAGTTAATTTATGCTTTTGAAGTTTTGATAATTGGATTCTAGTGCCTTACTTGCTTTCAGTTGAGTCGATTAATTGACAATTGTCCAGTATAGTGTATGGATCTATGTTTACATCTTCTGGTGCATCAAGATTTTGATCTTTCAAAGTAGATCCTAGAATAATGGAGTCTATTTCGTTTAACTCAAAACATTCCTAAATAGTACTAAAGTTGCTATGTTGTTGCAGAGCATAGAGTATTTGAATATGTGATAGGGTTCCTAATTCAAATCTATGCACACAATTATGCTTGTACATGAGTTGTTGAAAATATGTATATCTGTGTATATGTTTATCTAGTTCTTAAGAGTACTGGAATTTTCTTTATTAAACTTATTAATGTATAAATCAATGTTAGGGTCATTATTTCGTTCCGAAAGATATAAGACACTTAAAATGTGGAAGACTTTATGGAGTTTACTTAATACATCTAGTTTTATCCATACACCAGTCCTGCCTATAGTTTTATTAGTGTGCGTATAAATGAATTTTAAAGGTATTCAAACTTTTAGTTAATCTAACCAGTGGCTTTAATTTATGGTGAGAAAACCAACTAGATTTGATATATGATCAATAAGATTATTTACCCAATCACGTCTAATACATAGATGTGCATTAAAGGGTTGCTCTTATGGATATACTTGTTCATGCTCTATATTATTTCAATCTCCATAATTTAAGATTCTAGTTTTCCATTGTTAAGAGATTGGATAAGGTTTCTCATTTCCAAATATGAATCTTTATCCTTTATTTTCCAGTTACATGTCATATATATATATATATTTTACTTTTGGTAATTAATTACAACACATTGATATAATAGTCCCCCTCCTTCATCACTACCCTTTTTGCCAAGATTCCAGTAGCAGTCCTTATCCTATCATCTCTATTTAATCCCTTCAAATCCTTCTTCATTGATTTTTATATCCCTACCTAGTACTTTCCTTTAAGACTCAAGCACTAACTCTAAATGTCTTCTACATTCTTCAGTAGACATTATCCCTTTCTTCTCAAGTCATAATGTTTCCTTTATAACTTCATTCTTATAGGCAATTTCTCTCGTGTTGTTTGCTGTCATCTTGTGCACATACTAATGAACCTTTTTAGTATTTATGATATGATTTTCATGAACACTTAATCCATAACCAAACACACATATCATCCAAATTTTCTTAAAGATTTTCTTATGGGAAATTTTCCTTTTTTCCCTCTCAAACACCATGATGTAATTATACCAATCCACTTCGTTGTTGAAGCATTGATTTCTTTGAAACGATAATACCCTATGGACCTCCACTATGTATATAAACTAAAATACAGATTATTCCAGAATGACCCTTGGCTTCTCAAGTTCCATTATCACAAATACACCTACACCATATTGTGATACCAAGAATATTATTCCATTAGACGTCACTAAAGTCATATGCTTGATATCTCAAAAGTAGTGGGTTAGATACTAGTTGGCCACCCCAATACCTACCCTTTATTCTTCCGATATTAGGCAATATCCTAGAAGTTCACATCCTAGCTAAATTTTCATGTCAATCTTAGCCCCTTATATCCCAATGTTCCATATTCCAAAGAGATTCGAGTTATCAACATACTAATTCCCCAATACCTATATCATTTAGGTCACAATACACTCTTGCTCATCCAATTCAGCTCTATCTATAACAATCATCGACTCACCCACACTAATTAGGGTGCTCTTAAACAAGTTCGTATCCAAGTCCCCAAGAATATTACTTCTCATAATTGTTAGAAGTCATATGCTTGATACCTTAGGAATCACAAATTATACATTTGTTGGCTACCTAACCATAATCTTTCACATCCTCTGGATTGAACATTATCTCAAAAATTAATGTCCTAGTCAAATTCCAAAGTCATGCTTAATCTCCACCAATTGAAACTTTCACATTCCAAGGATCATATCCTACCATAGCTCAGGTTTTCAAACCTAAGCTCTAATATCACCTCTATAGCACCCCCGACCAAGAGAAATGTGCTCCCATCCGAGGTGCTACCCATTCTATATCACAAGTTTTCTGAATAACAAAAAATATGTTTCTCAAAATCCAAAGTATCTAATTTCTACAAGTGATATCCAACAGAGGTTCAACTATGAATCAAAAGATCATAACTCACACTTACTACTTCTATCTCCTTCATTACCTTATGTGTCACCTAGGTTAGTCTATCTTCATCATTTGTTCTTTTCTAGGGTAAAGAACAGAAAATAACAATAAAATAATGTAAGTCCAAATAACATAGTGAGATATCTTAGCAATAATAACATAGTGATAATTTCTTAAATAACATATAGGAATTAAGTAAAAGCATTAAAATTTTTGGAAACTATGAAAGGAAATTTCAATCAAAACTCTAAGTGAACCATCTCACTACTGTCCTATACCAGTGATGAGACTTCATAAAACTCATTGCCTTTTTGTAGAAATTTGAATCTTAAGTGCAAGCAAAGAGTCAACATATTTTCTTTAAGGAATATAGATGGCTAGCTAAATTAATCAAGAATAAATTAATAATCACTTTTACAATTTTGTTGTTAGTAGTTCTCCCACTTTGTCTCTCCATTTTCAAACACATGAAAATCCTTACTCCTCCAAAGTTTTGAGTGATCAGCTTGGACATTTAATCAGTCACTAGGCATAGCTAGTTGCATGTCTGGTCCTACTTATAGACAGCTACCTCCAGCTTACTACGAGTAAAGATTACATGTGCATCTTGTATAGGTATCAGTCAAAAGATTAGTTATTATCGATTTATTCTGCTTGGTCGTCTTTCAAAACCAATCCCAGGACCACTACCAAGGTTATTAAGTATATTCACTATTATCACTTAACATGTCCAACAACATTTAACTTAATACGTCAATTTGCCATGATAAAAAAGTAATCACTAAATTAGCACTAGGCCCATTCCAAGATAAACAAGGAGATGACAATAAAATGTATTTTGAAATTTACTTTTAAGATTTCTCAACACAATCACCAATTTTAGATAAAACAACATAAATAAAATTCAACAAGAACCACAATCAGCATAAAGTGGTGGTATGTGATAAATTACACAACACGTTTATTGAAATGAATCAAGCAACCAGGATATATAACAAGTATATATATTCTTTTCCCAACAAAGAAATCTCATAATATTGGGTATAAACTCACTTGGTAAATGCAAAGGAATACCTAGTTGTATGGTTACTTCGATCCTAGCTTCCTAGTCAAATTGAGAACTATCATAAGATAACCCGAGTTATTATTTTATCAATCCTCTAAATCTTACGTATAAATGTAGTTAATGTCTTTATCAAACTTAAGGTTATTTTGACATAATCTCAGTAATCTTGATTTCATATCTAAATGCTTAAGACGTTTAAATTAGTCATTCTAGAGTAGCTATCCCCAACATGCCCTATTTATCACTTCACTTATTTTATGATACATGATAAGGTTTCAGGTTCCTAAATCAATTAGGTCTTATTAGTTTGTCAAGTCCAAGTCCAATAATTCATTTCCATTCTAATATTGATAAAACTTAAGCTTTAAGTCAAGCTTAACTATATTTCATTCACAACATACATATCATTATAATTTTAAATCAATCTCTCTTAATTTACCAAACTTAGGATTATGATCGATTTTGTTCAATGTTCACAAAATTACTCATTATCTCGAGGGAAATGGAGATTACATGTAAATAATCTTAATTTAATTAACATTGACTTAGAAGAGTAAAAATCAATTGAATTTAACATTCAATATGAAATTTACCCAAATTGGATCTAATCTGGATCTAATCTCAAGCCAAAATTAGTCCAAATGAGTTCGAAATTCAAAACTATGCCGACTACCCAAAAGCCACCGCTACACACCATTGCTGGTGATGGGGGCCGCCACCACCACCAAATGCACTTTATCAAGGTAAGCAAAATGCCTATATCAATTTCTAATTTTGACATTGGTAAGTTAGCCAATTTCTATTATGTTCAATCCTCTCTCATCGTTGCTGGTTTTGCAAATTAAGACCATTAATCTCTTGCTTGCGATTTTTTGACCAAGACCCACTAGTAGTGAAACTACCAACTAGCCATTGCCTTACCATCGGGTTTCATTTCCCAGTGATTCCTTCAGTATTTCAAATAGTTTCTAGTATGGTTGAGATCTTGGTAATGAGAGAGGTGTATATATGGTTTCAATTTTAGGTTACATGGCCATTTTTGGGCAATTTACCACCGAGGTAGAGTTTGGGTTGATTTTGAGAATTTAGTTAATTTTTCCCTTAATCCTATATATAAAATATTTTTTGGCTTCTTCAATTTCACCACCAAAGATTTTTGGCTGCCTTCAATTGAGCCCAAAAGTTTCAACCGTCTTTCAATTCAGCCCTAGAACTTTAATTCAGCCCTTTAAACTTTTATTTTTCACAATTTATCCTAACATTATTTCTATTTTTTTGGATAATTAAGACCAAATTCAATTATTTTGCAATCCTCCAACTTTTAACTTGCTCACATTAACCCCTAATATTTTTTATTCGGTGTAATTAAGTCCCAAATTTAATTAGTCCTTTGACTTTTAATATTTATGTTATTTTAATCTTATCCTGTAATTCAAAATCTGAGCTGTTACAATATTTATAAAAATATAACTTATGTACGTAAATATATAAATTATATACATAGATATAAATATAAAGTATAAGTATATACATAAATATATTCAATATTTATATATACATACTTATACATATATATAACTCAACCCCGCCTAACACCTATTCTCCCAATCTCACACCTCTACACGCGGCAACCATGGCCGTTGGTTGTTGGTCACCCCTGTAGTGATGGCCATGGCTATCACTCTCAAACACAAGCAACCCCCCAACCCCCTCATGCATCCTCTGCATGTGGCCACGGCTGCTCCTGCAAGCAGTGGCCATAGCTGCTCATGCGACCGCTACCGTAGCTATTGCTCGCATACCCCAGCACCCCCTAACCCCATTTTTTTTTTTGCTATTGGCCACACATGACTATCGTTTTTAGAGACTGCTATGACCTAGCCAGATCTAGCCATTTTTAGTTTATGAATTTTTTTCAAGTAAAACATTAGCACCTACAGTGGCAAACGGTTGCCGGCGGCCATGGCCATGGGGTGTGGGTACGATTAAAGTGAGTAGTTATATTCCAATTATATTATATGTATAATATATATATACATTATATATAAATATGATCATATATTATATATATTTTATATATTTTGTTAAAGAATATAATACAATTTGACCTAAATCGATGATTTTTAACAAAAAATCCAACGGCTAATGAATAAGGGCATAACTGTCTTTTATATATAAAAATACAAGCCCAAATGCAAATACCTATGTGTGTCCTACACCATGCTATAAAAAGAGTTTATTGCATGATTTTTAAAAATCTAGGTGTGTTTTTTGTATATATATTTTTTCACATAGGAGTTTTTTAACTATTTTTATAATTAGAGGGGGGTCGTTTATAAAAATCCCTTGTTTTTTTATGTTCTTTTGCCATAATTTTGTCATCCTTTACGTCACCATTTGCTGCCATGACTTATTAGTTGGAATAGGTCAACTAAAACAATAATTCCTTCAATCTAATGATTCTTGGCACCCATAGTTGAACGATTGATGTCTAACTATGTTGTTCATGTAACAGAAAAAGAAGGCAACTAAACCAACTTGAGTAGAAATTTGCAAAACAAGCTATTTTGAGCCCATCCAAGTCACAACTCCTAACGACTATTAAAGTAGTCATTGGGCATGGCACCCAACAGCTACTTTTTGTAGCTATTGATGACTTGGTTACACACACACACATGCACATGTTTTAATCGTTCAAAAAATATAAGTGTTGCAAAAATTTAAAAATCACATAAATATAAATTTTTAAATCATTCAAAAAAATATAAGTATTTCAAAAATATTAAAAATTAAATTAAATATAAATAATTTAGAATTTTCAAATTTAATTATATATTTAAAAAAATGGCCCAGTTTAACCCGTTTGAGTTGGCTGATATAGGCATCGACCCACCTATTTGGTGGGCTCATTTTGAATTGAGTCCTTTTTTTAGAAAGGCCTGTAATGGTCCAACCTGGCAAAGGCCTACGGGCTAGCCTACCCTAGATAAATCTGCCATGAGCTAGCATTAGGGTTGACACCTTTTGGTTGATGGCACTGATGAAAGATGTCGCTCCTAATATTTGAGTTAATTCTAAATATCAAGCTCTAATAAGTTTCATTTGGTTATATTACTACTATAAACTAAAACTAAAAATTCACTATAATTACTAAGCAATGTTTGATTGCATTTGGGCTATTTTTTTGAAAAATTTTGGAAAATGAGTTTTGAGAGAAATATTGAATAATGTTTTATTTTTATTTGAGAAAACAAAAAAATAGTTTTAGTACAAAATTGTTTGTTTGGTAATGTTCTCGAAGAGACAAATTTCATTGTAAATGTCAAATGGGTTATTTTTTTATTAGGTTTATGGGGTAAAATTATTTTTAATTTAATATATTTATGTATATTAACAATTAGAAGATTTTTGTGTGTGTATATATGTATATATGTGTATCTGTGATTGATATATGTGATATGAGATAACCTAACAGGCCTAACCTAATAACTCTTGACCAGACAAAAGATGCAATGTGAGACAACCCAATTATCTATCAAGCCTAACTCATTGTTGGCCGACTGTGTTATTGACCGAACCCAATCTTATTGGGCCTTATCCTCCAGTGCGAGTACCAAGATTCATCACTGTCGACCAAAGTGTGGTCAACCATGATCAAGAATGTTCTGTTCAGCACTTAACCGCGGAGACATTTTAATACAACAGAGTGCCATTTTGTCAACCAGAGTCTATGCAAATAGCTCAAAACAAGTATTTATCTCGACTAGAGAGGTTGAGTAGACACAACTGCCTCTCTGCCTCATTGAATGCTCTGACAGGTGGCATGCATCCACATTAATGGCACATGCTACCACCAGTACCGTCTTTTCTACCACACCAGGCTAGTGTGTGTCTCCTGTATACCACCTTGTCCTTAGGGATGAAAGGAAATGTCACCTAGAATAGTACAGAAACTATAGAAGGCTTTAAGGTCCTCAGGCAAGGACAAAGGCCCTTTCTGTATAACAAGGGAATCATGGACATATTAACCTCTCCATGAAGGCTATAAGTACCATATTACCAACCTTCAGTAAGGTATGCCATTTATCACTCAAAGCCCTTACTTTGCTGCTCTATCTTTTAGTTGAATATACACTAATTTGAGCATCATAGTGCCTTAGTTGAGGGCACCTCAGCTAGATTGATGTGTGCTACTAGTTGTAGGACTCGACCTGACTATCTCAACAAACATCGCTCTCGACCTCACACCTAGTCGAATGGATTAGATATTAGCCCAATTTACCCTAAAACAATTTACACTTTCATCATTTGGTGCCATCTATGGAAAACATGAGTCCGCAACTAAGAAAATAGATAACACTAGGTGATCCATTTCTAAAAAGGAGGAGAATTAGAGATCCCCATCCTTTTCTCCTTCGCCCCAAAAAAAACCAAATGCGGCAGGACCTAGCTCCTAACTAGAACAAGTGATCACCTTAACTATGCCCCAACTTACTGCAGCTAATAAACGTTTTGCTCAATTATTGGTTGCCCTCAATAGGGACAATAATTAGTCTAGTCTGGCTATCAACACCACTCCCCAACTTTCACAACGAGAGAAAGGGACCCTAAGGGAAGAGATGGGTATACCAGAAGACAGATATCCCCCTACTCGATGAAAGGATATCCTAGGGTGATTCCCAAGGGAAATACCTTGACCCAATCCTAAAGACGAAATAGCTAACATAGTAGATCACCTCATCCAACTTATTCAAGCCCCACGGCGTGATAGTGTCAAGTGCCCAAGACCTTCAATGCACAAGAATGCATCTCAAGCTAATCAAGAAGAATGGGAGAAAATGTCCTACCAAGTGCAATAGTTGAACAGGCATTTGAAGGAGATTTCAAGGAGAAACTCTGAGATGAACCCTCACTATGAGGTGCTCCCCAACTTCATTGAGAGTGAGAGTTATCATTCGTGCAAGAGATCAATGAGTGCATTGCTGTTAATGCTAAAGTTTTTACAGGATTGCCCAAGTATGATGGCTCATCATATCCAAACAAGCATCTGCTATAATTCGAGCACATGATGCAGCTACATGAGCACAACAAGTACATCCATGCTAAGATATTGGTCATCACATTCCAAAGAATTACGCTTAATTGGTTTGTTAAATTAGAATTAGCATTGATCTACTCATACAACCAGCTATGTGACAAGTTTCTCTACTAGTTTGCTAATCAAAGAAAGTTGAAACTCTTCCATACCCACTTGCATACTATTAAATAGAACGAGGGAGAGTTTCTTCATGACTTTTGCACCAGATTCAACATGAAGGTTTTGAAGATTAACAATCCCCGAATTAAGTTTCTAATTAATGTGCTTTTCTTGGGCCTTCACCATAAGAAATGCGCTAATGCTTTAATCAAGGAGCGACCTGGAAGATGAAGGAGTTACTTGACCTCATGAAGTGGTACATGACACTAGAGGACCTGAACAAACTCAAATATGGCAATCTATATCGCGATAAGAAAAAAGGAAAAGATAAAGATGACAGAACGCATAAAGATGGCCATCGATCTCCAATCAAGCATTTTCACAACCACACTCGCTTCAACATTGTGAGAAAGGAGGTGCTGTTTGCCATTTGGCACGATAGTCTCCTTAAAAAGCCTAGGAAGTTGGCCAAGACAAAAGAAATGAAGAGATCAAAAATGTACTATCATTTACATAGGCAGAAAAGCCATAACACAAAGGACTATTTCAATTTTCATGATGAAATTGAAAGGCTAATTCGACAAGGACATTTGAAAAAAAATTTCAATGAAAAAGCCAGATAGAAAATAGGTGTAACTAACCAGACTCTCTATAGAGAAAGATCAATCATACTAAGGAAAAATGATAAAAGAAAGAAACCTGCCCATGATCCCCACCCACCTATCAAGGAAGTAATTGACACCATTGTTGGAGGCTCTACTGGAGGGGACTCCAAATCTGTGAGAAGGCAAAACCAAAGAAAATTAGAATCGATGAAATCCACCCTAGTCTAATAGTCTTTCAGCTCTCGACCAATGCAGTAGCAATCTCTTTCTCTAATGTCGACCTCTCACATATTGAGAGCTAACGAACTGACAACAAGCTAGATTGCCCCCTTGTGGTATCTATTGAGATTGCCAACTTCAAGGTCAGAAAAGTGTCAGTCAACAACAGTAGCTCTGCAAACATTATTTTCTTATTGACCTTGAAAAGAGTAAATATGGAGAAGCTAAAATTTTAGCATGTACATACCCTACTAGTTGGATTCGTAGGGTCGAAGATCATCTCTAAAGGGTTTATAAACTTGTCCACCTTATTTAGGGAGGCCTCTTGGCAAAAAACACTCATGGTTAACTACTTGGTGGTAGATGTATCCTTTGCCTACAATGTTATCGTTGGGCAACCAACGCCAAATGACTTCTAAGCTATAGTCTTGACCTATTATATGAAGGTGAAGTTTTTGATAGCAGCTGTAATTGACAAACTTTTTTGCAATATAAAGAAAGCTTGGCACTGATACATAATTTTAGTCAAGGCAAATGAACAAGAGGCTTGACCAAAACTAAAATCTTCAAGAGACATCCCAATAATGAAACCCAAGGAAGGATAGCAGAATAAAAGGTAAAAAATAGAAAAGACCAGGGTCCAACTTGTCAGCAAGCTCAAGACCATTGAGTTGGAACTAGGGAATCCTGACATGACCACCAGAATTGGGATTGATCTGGCAGCAACATGGAGTATCTTATGGTCAACTTTCTCAAAAAAAATATTGATGTTTTTATTTGAAAGGCTTCTGACCTACAAGGAATTGACCCTAGTAGCATCACCCATCACTTGAACATAGAACCTTCATTCATACCAGTCAAGTAAAAGGTCCGAATCTTCAATGTTAAGTGATGTAAAATCATCAAAGATGATGAACAAGCTTTCAGAGACATGTACATTGTAGAAATTCAATATCCAAGTTGGCTTTGTAATGTAGTCCTTGTCCCTAAGAATGAGAAAAAATTGCAAATGTGTAATGATTTTACTGATTTGAATAAAGTTTACCCTAAAGATCCTTACACATTGCCTCTGATAGATTTATTAGTAAATTCAACTGCTGGTTGTGATCTTTTAAGTATGATGGATGCATTTTAAGGTTATTATCAAATTTTCATGACCCTTGAGAATACGGATAAAATAACTTTTTTAGTTCTTGGTGGCGTATATTACCTTTTGGTCATGACTTTTGGGCTAAAAATTAGAAATACAACCTACCAAAGACTGATGAACTTTAAGTTAAAGAACAAGTTGGGAGGACCATGTAGGTCTATGTCGATGATATGATTGTCAAAATAGAGTAAGAACACAATCACTTAGCCGACCTCGGCCACACATTTTCAATATTACAAGCATTTAGCATAAAACTCAACCATAACAAATGTACATTTAGGGTGAGATGAAGCAATGTTTTAGGTTACATGGTCAATCAAAGAGGTATCAAAGTAAACACACAAAAGATCCAAGCTATTTGGACATCACACCTTATCAAACAGTCAAATATGTTTAGTGCTTGGTTGGAAGAATTATCACTCTTGGGCAGTTCATTGCTCGGCTAGTTAACAATGGCCTACCATTTCTCAAAATCCTAAGAAATACGAGAAAATTAGGCTTTCAATGGACAGAACAATACGACTAAACCCTAGTTGAATTGAAGTAATACCTTTCAACAACCCCGATGTTAGCCAAGCCTGAGGTTGGAAAAGTTTTGCATGTTTATTTGGTAATCTCATCGACAACAATTAATTCAATTTTAGCCTCAACCAAAAATAGAACCCATCGATCTATCTACTACAGCAGCAAAGCATTGTAAGGCCCAAAGCAACTATCTGGAGATCAAAAAATTTTCTCTTACTTTGGTTACTGTAGCTAGAAAATTAAGGCCTACTTCTAATCTCATTTCATTGTCATCCTAACAAATCAACCGCTGAAATAAATGTTGTCAAAACTCAACACGTCAGGAAGATTGACAAAGTAGACCATCGAGTTGGGAGAGTTTGACATTACTTTTCAACCTCAAACTATCATAAAGGCCCAAGTGTTAGCAAACTTTGTTGCCAAAGGACTTGACCTCCCCGACCAACTAGACTAAGATTCCCTAATGTAGACTTTACATGTGGATGGTTTGGTGACTTCCTCAGGAGGTGGAATTGGCATCACCCTATGTTCTCCATAGGTTAAGGAGTACGACCTCGTTATTAAGCTCGACTACCTTATTATAAATAATGAGGTAAAATATGAATCCCTCTTCACTAGTATAAGAATAGTCGTCGACATAGGAGTCGGGTAACTGGCAACTATCATAGATTCTTAGCTGGTTGTAGAACAGTTTGAAAGGAACTTCGAAGCTAAGGAGGCTATGATGAGCAAATATTTAGCTAAGGTCAAGGATTACAACAACTGTTTAAGGAATTTACCTTCAGTCAAGTCCCCCAAGCAGAAAATGAAAGGGTCAACCCTGTTAAAATTCGCTAACTTGACAAAATAAACTAGAGATAGAATGATCACATTTTTAGTTGCCAACATACCTACCATAGGCAGTACTAAGAAGAATTTTAGTCGCCAACATACCTACCATAGGCAGTACTAAGAAGAATTCTATAAGGCAGATCAATGAGGAACCTCTCTCCTAACAAGATGAAATAAAAGCTTCTTTGGTGGAGTGGAAAGTTCCCAAGGATAAAGGCCAAGCGCACAGGCACAAAGGTCTAGTAGCGAAGTTCACACTTGATGAACATGGTCAGCTTTATAGAAGATTGATTTTTGAACCATCGTTGAAATGTTTGACATTGAAATGGGCTCGCGTGGTTTTACATAAAGTCTATTCATGCATTTGTGGCAATTATTCTGGAGGAAAATCTTTGGCCCACAAAATAATCAAACATGGGTACTTTTGATCAACCTTGCTCAAGAAAGCCGTCGACTTCACCAAAAAATGCCCATCATGCCAAGTCTACTAGAACATACCCTACCAACTTACATTAACATGATGCTTATCTGGATTAAATAGTCGTTCGACCAATGGGGCATAGATATAAGTGGTTCTTTTTCAAAACTCATAGTTCAAAGGAAATTTATAATCATTGATGTTGAATACTTTACAAATTGGGCCAAAGCAAAAGCAGTCTCTAAAATAACTGACACAACCATCAAAAGTTTCATGTGGAAAAACATTATTTGTTGTTTTGGTTTTCCCAAATTATTGATATATGATAATGAGACACAATTCCAGAGTAACAGCACAAGGAACTAGTGTGAAAGCCTAGGTATTCTATAACACTTCACCTCAGTCAAGAATCCTCAAGCCAATGCGCAAACGAAAGCTATGAACAAAACTTTTTTAGACCACCTCAAAGCTCAACTTAAAGAAACCAAAGCAAGCTGGGCAGATGACCTCCCTAGGGTGCTTTGGGCATATAGAACTACCCCTCAAACTATCACTACTCACAGTCCCAACAGTTTGTTCCATAGGTGAGAAGCAGTCATTCCAACAAAACTAATACAACACACTGCTCAAGTAATCCACTATAACTCGAATAGGAATAACTACAAAAGAGAATTCAACTTTGAGATAATTGACCAGCTGCATCGTAGGCATACACGAAAATGTAACGATACAAATCACGGATAGCATAGCATTACAATAGGGGGAGTTTGACCAAGAACATTCAAAGTAAGAGTCCTTATCTTTAAAAAAGTTGAAGTATCATAGAATGAGAAAAAGCTCAACTCGAAATGGGAAGGCCCGTACTCGATGGTCAAAGTAGTAAAACACAATACCTACTAACTCACATATCTGAATGGTAATGAGCTCCCTGAACCATGGAAAGTGGTGAGCTTAAAAATATTTTATGTGTAAAGAGAATAAAGTCTCTATCCAACTGTACTATAGTATCATTTTAGATTAATAAAAACTACATATATTATTGCAGCTACCCACTCGCACCAATAACTAGGGCTACTAGCCCCAAACTAATAAACAACTCAATCATTTAAATTCAACCTCATGTCGGTTTCAAATTGCAAACTGATGTTTCTTGGCCTAAGTCAATAAATGAGCTGATCATTTAAAGTAGATCCCTAAGTTGACCTCGTACCGATTTCAAACCGCCAACCAATGCCTCTCCTAAGTTGATAAATGAGCTAATCATTTGAAGTCAATCCCACAGTCAACCTCACATAGATTTCAAACCACAAACCAAGGCTTTTTAGCCTTAGATTACCAATAAGCTGGTCATTTAAAGTCAACCTAATAATTAACCTTGAATTATTTTCAACACCAAGTTAGGGCTTCAAGCCCAAATTAAGGAACAAATTGATCATATAGATTCAACTATTCCAAATGCAATAAGAAATCAACCTCATAGTCAAAAACTAAGCCATTCAAATAATATACACAGTACAACAACAACGTTGACTATACTCAATTTAGCCATATAGTCAACGATAAATAATATCTCAACACCTATTTTTAAAGAGGTCAGCTCGATGTAAACGTATTTAGATTAATTCTATTATTCTTGTACAGGTTGAATGTCAAATCAACTACTATCTTGGTTTTAAATCCATTAAGTATTACCCAGCTCCTTTGTTAGGGGTTTGCATTGTATGATTCTTATTTGAAGTCAAATTGTTAGCAAACACCCGACAAAAATGAAAGCAGTAAAGCAAACAGTAATCAATCACATTTAATTAAGCTAAAAGAAGAAACTTCATAAACTTTCATAAACTAAAACATTCAATTACATGTTTGCAGAAATTGATCCAAAAAAAAGTTCAAAAACACCATGCAGGGTGAGCAAAATGGTAAATTCAAACAACCAACAACAATTAAGGGTTCAACTCGACCCAACTCCTTCACTATTAGCTTGTGCAGCCCATTCAATCACAAATGTCATTGATTGCTTGATCAAGCTCATCACTCAAGAGCACAGGCATAATGTTGTGAGGGCTTTCAACTTTTTACTTTGGCATTGCTGCAAGTGCTAGTTGAACCGCAAATGCTAGCCAAGAGGGCCACATTTTATCGACAAAAAAAGTTTACTCCACTTAAGAGAAGAAAGTAGCGACATCGACCTTGCTGTCCATTATGTCAAATGTAAAGTCGTTAGCAAAATCAAATTCACTAGTCACCACTTCCAACCTTGCCAGATGACCAATAGTGGCTCCAACCACATACACCACACCACAGCAAAATCAAATTACATAGCATTAAGACCACGCTTGTCCTTAAGATAGATTTGATAGCCTAGGTATTCCAGCTACTTAATGGCCTTCTCAAAGGCATCATTCACGTCGTTGATAAAGAAGATGATGTTGGCATCCTAGAATGTTGAAGTCAACATGAACTGTTGCATAGCCTCTCTTTAGATGAAAGGCAGCGTCCTCATGAGCTTGGCCCAAGCAAAATTCAAGGCACTGTTATGCCTATGTGATCGCTAGAATCATAATAGGCTTGTGCATCCAATTGGCCTTCATTAATAGCTCTTTTGTTGTGCTTTCTTGACTACAGTAGTCATAAGCTACACATCCTTATCCTTGAGCTGCTTGGTCAGCTGCTTGACCCTCAACTAGGTGGAGTCAAGCTAAGTCTTCACCATCTTACTCTCACTATGTTCCTTCTAAAGCTCCTTCCGATCTTCTAGGCCAACTCAGCCCTGTGATAAAAGTGATAGCTCAACTGGCTAACCTACAGTAGAAGCAACCATAGTTCATATATATAAATGTGAATTCTCAAATAGAGAATAAAATTTGACTAGAAACTTACCACATCGGAATGGTATGTCAAGGCTTTCAGTGTCTCTACTTGGGACATCTTTATCATCTTAATCTGGTCGAACATAAAAAGACCAGCCATCATCATTTTTAGGGATGTAAACTCAGTCAATCTCATGAATATCATCGATCAAGAGTTATGGACTGCCAACTGCATTTTGAATTAAGGCGAAGGCAGGTTTGTTAGTAGGAACAGTTTCTTATTGGGTTGATGCCTAAAGAGATCGAAGTCGGTCAATTGATCTGGCATCCCAACTTTTCCCTTTCTCTTATCAATAGTGTTTCTCTTTTGAGTTGGTCTAGACTGATCAACCATCAACTTTTCTTGTAGAGAAAAATAGCTATTAGTCCCAATAGGAACAAGTCAAGCCACTTGAGCAGTAGGAGCAAACAGCACCACTTACAGTTGTGGAGCAACCTGAGGTTGGGTAGTTCCTTAACAGCACTTTTGTGCCCTTTACACCCGTGTCATTACCTGTTGTTGAGTTTGGCTCATGATTTCTTTTCAATCTAGATAGTCACAAGCAAAAGACAAGTATTAGCATTGACCAAAAAATAAGGACAAAAAATTGCCAAAAGACCAGTAATGACATTAATCTAGTCGAGCATTTATTAGTAAATTTAGCCAAGCAGGCGATAAGTCTACCAACACCAAATTTCTCTCCTCAATATACCTCGAAGCCCCCATTTATCTAAACTTAACTAAATTCTATATGAAGGTATTAGGCCAAGTCACGGTCTTGTTTCCTGGCATCTTGACGTGACCCCTCATCTAACCCCTAAGTACATTGAACCTAACCCTTGATATAGATCAAACATAAAAATAACGACATTTCCAATTTTAACCAAATAAAAAATAAGGGGTTACTAAAAATTTTTGAAAAGGGCAAGTTGTGAGATAATAAAAGCCCAACTCCTTAGTACTTCCTAACTTCTAGGACATCGGCAAATGAAAGAGATTGCTAAAGTTAGCGAAGGTCAAGGGTTGGTTATGAATGTACATGAGCACCACAAAACCATACAACATTGAGAAACAGTTAGGCAACAACTGGATAATGCAAAGCTAAAGGCCTCTGAAGAGGTCGATTATTGATTGGGCAATTGAAAACCTAAGCCTACATCTAAAGGTATCCTCGAAAAGTATGATACAATTGACAGAAGGTCAATGCATCCTACAATCAAGCCTAGGGACAATTAACTCGAACTCCCGAGGGATATGATACAGCTGCATAATAAGTACAAGATCATCATCTATTACCTTCGATATAATCCACTATAGTGGTCGGGGGTGAATAATTGACCACTAGAAATGGGAGGTCGACTTTGGCCAGCCTCACCCCCAGCAGCAATATGACTATCACTAGAACTACTAGAGGTCGAGCTATTACTATAAGATTCACTAGACTCGCTAGTCGAGTCACCCTCTCCTGGTTGGAGCAAGGTCCTACCGAATTACCTCACATCACTCTCCTAACGACCATTGTCACCAAATACACTTAACATGTTTGGTAATATTATATGATCAAGATGCAACAAAATAAAACTCGCTTAAGGATTTCAAAAAACTTACATGATTTGGGAGCTTAAAGTAGAATGCAATTAGCTGTAAGGGCAGTAAAATGGTTGATTCGACCTCACAAAATATAGTAAAAGTGAAAACAAAGCTTTTCACTATGCCTATTTATAGGCTTCGATGTGTGGTAACCCAAATGACTACAATTATTACGTAGCCATCACCTAATGCTTCACATGGCCTAATGTAATAGCCATATTAAATGCATTGACACCCTAATTAACTTTTGAAATTAGAATGTTACCACTATGTTGAACCTCTCATAAAGCGTATCCAGCTCTCACAAATCAACTACTTCCCACCTTTTCTTATCAATAAACTCGATTAGAACTTAGGAGTGGGGTGAACTCATGATATGGGATAGACTAATAGGCCCAACCCAATAAGTCTCAACTAGACAAAAGATATGATGTGAGATAGCCCAATTATCTATTAGGCCTAACTCATTGTTGGCCAACTGTGTTATCAACCGAACCTAACCTTACTAGTCCTTATCCACCATTTCGAGTATCAAGATTCAACCTTATCGACTAGAGTATGGTCGACCATGATCAAGATGTTCTGTTCAGCACTCAGTTAGGGTGGCATTTGGATATAACAGAGTGCCATTTTATCGATCAAAGTCTATACAAATAGCTCACTGATAAGTATATATCTCGACCAAAGAGGTCAAGTAAAAGCGATAGCCTCTTTGCCATATTGAATGCTCTGACATGCGACATTCCTCAACATTAATGACGTATGCTACCACTAGTACTACGTTTTTTGCCGTGCCAGGCTAGTACGTGTCTCCTGTGTACCACCTTGTCCTAGAGGGCTAGAAGAGGCATCGCCTAAAATAGTATAGAAATTTTAAAAGACTTAAAAGACCTCAGACAAAGATAAAGGCCTTTTCTATATAACAAGAGCATCATGGACATATTAACCTCTGTAAGAAGGCTATAAATACCACATTGCTAGCCTTCAACAAGGTACGCCATTTATCACTCAAAGCCCTCACTCTGCTACTCTATCTTTTAGTTGAATATACACCGACTTGAGCGTTGGAGTACTTTAGCTGAATCGGCTAACTTGACATGTGCCATTGGTTACAGGAATCGACTCGACTATCTCAACAAATATCTCTCCCAACCTTACACCTGGTCAAATGGATTTGATATTAGCTCAATTTATCCGGAAACAGTTTACACCCTCATCAATATGATTGCAATCACATGGTGTGTAATTATTTTAATTGATAATTTATTTTGAGATATATATTTTTCTACAATTTAACATGATTAAATGATGTGTTACTTGGAAGAAACTATTTGTTAACAATAATTTTATCAAACGCCTGTCTGAATTGATTTGGAAGGATATGATGAGTTGGGCCATAAGATTTCCACCAGTTCAAAAACTAATTTGAATATTATTTTTATAAACCTCATGACATACTTTAATAACCTAAGGATGTTTTCTTTTGGGATTTTCATATAAGAAAGCATTTTGGAAAGCTTGGATATAATCCCAAAAATTAAATTTATAGATTAATTTATTATTTCTGACCACAAACGCAAGGATTGGATCTAAAAGAGTTCACAAAATTCAGGAAAACAACTACCTAAAAATTTAGCCAATCAACTCATGCTTCCAGATCTATTACCCAAAAGCCCTTCAACGCTATCCCTTGGCTAATATGGGTAAATAATAGGTTATCAAGAGGTACATGGAAGACTATTAAATTATGGAACCTGTTTGGATAACTCATTAAATAAATCCAAAACCTTCAACACAAGCCTAATCTAAAATGACCATGATTACAAAAGAAGTATCTAACTCATAATTGTTTAACACAAAATCCTTTAGCCTTCCATTAAGCTAGGGTAACACAAAGAAAAATTAAAATAAAAGAAAAGAGACTAACCTTAGGAACTTCAGCACCAAAGGTTTGAGGCTTTAATCTGCTTTGAATATATTATTGATTTGCAAAAATAAAATTACAATAAGTGTTTACAAAATTCAAAAATCAAAAACTGAAAGAAAACTCAAAATTTTAGGCTCTAAAGAAATATACAATTGAGAGCCCTTAAATAAAAAAG
The DNA here is from genome assembly GCA_014898725.1 of Jacaranda copaia. Classification (NCBI taxonomy): domain Eukaryota; kingdom Viridiplantae; phylum Streptophyta; class Magnoliopsida; order Lamiales; family Bignoniaceae; genus Jacaranda; species Jacaranda copaia. Next base: position 417,574 of record JACGDI010001810.1, read on the forward strand.
GAAAAGAAACTATTATGGATTTCAAAATATGAATCTGAAGTTCGAATAGTAAAAGTAAAGCACTGTACAAATTTCAAATTTTTTGAATCTGTAATAGTAAAAGCAAAAAGCAAATAGTATCTATATAATTCAAAGTACTATTTATCCTATTACAGAATTATTGAAAATCATATCACAATGACTTTCTCCACTCACACTGTGATCAGATGTCATCTAAGACATCACCAACTATGATTGGTTTTCTTTCCTTAAAGACTCCAGCAAATCATCAAGAGCCTTTTTTGAATAAGAAGGAATATCATCATTTGGATCTTGAGATTCTCCAGTAAGACATCCAAATTGATTATCATCAGTCTTTGATTTAGATAAGGTCACCATTGACACTGTATCTCCGTTATCACTGGAAATTTCAATGTTTTCATCAACATCAGCAAACTAATCCTTTAATTTTTCCTGCACCATATTAAGGACCTCTTTTAATAAATCTATTTTAGACAATTTACCTTTCTGCATTTTGATTTTCTCATAAGCTTTTCCCAAAATTGATGAAGCTTCTTTCTTTTTTATCTTTATCAGCAGAATTCAAATAAGCTTGAGTGACCTTAACAATATTATTTAAGGTTTCTAGGCCTTCTATATTTCCTGTTGTCTTATCAATCTGCAACATCTTATTCCACCACTTAATGTAAAATATTCGGTAGAGACAAGGAATATTATCATTCGAGAAACTAACTTCTGGAACCCATTTCCAGATCTAGGGAATTGAGAACTCCATGAAAAAAGAAGATTGCAACTTTGTTTAAAACCATTTGGTTTTCAATTTCAGCCTCTTTAATTTTAGGAGAACAATTGTCCCATTTGTCAAACACCTGTTTGAATTAATCTAGAAGGATATGATGAGTTGGGCTATAAGATTTCCACCAGTTCAAAAGTCAATTTAGAACATTATTTTTATAAACCTCAAGACATACTTTAATAAACCAAGTATGTTTTCTTTTGGGATTTTCATATAAGAAAACATTTTGGAAAGCTTGGATATAATCCTAAAAATTAAATTTATAGATTAATTTATTATCTCTGACCACAAACTCTTTTTCTTTAAATGAGGATATTCCCCATTCCTCAGCATAGATAATTTTTTTAATAATAATTTTACTAAAATTAAAAATAGATTTGTCTTGTGAGCTTGGATAAAAATGAGAAATCTCATAAAAGCCAGTAGTTATTAAAATACTTTCATAAAAAGATCTTGGTTTATAAGCCCCAACAGCATATGAAGCTGTATCAAGATACCTTTGGATTATTATCCATGGGTCATTTCTCCATTTGAGATCACAATGTTCAAGAATCATTATAATATCCTTGTGGTCTTTTTGTTCAAATGTTGTGAGAGAATCCTCATCAACAGGGGTGGAAGTATTAGTAGCAACATCAACAAAAGAAAGATTTGAAAGTTTATTAGATTCTTTAGGCTGACAAGGAGCTGATTAGCTAGAATTGGAAGTCCTATTAGAACTTTCCTTAAATTGTTTGAATTGCAGAAATTCTGCAAACAAAGGATCATTAGGAGTAATATTTAGGTTAGGACTGGAAGAAGCATAGGATGCTTGTGAGATATTAGAAGCTATAAGCTTCTGTTTGCCATGTTATACTAATGGCCTTGGAATAGCAACATTAGAACCTCATCCTCCTCTATTAGAGAAGGGATTGGCATCTCTTCCTCCTCTATTGTAAGGAATCGTTGACCTTATAAATATTCACAAATCAAAAAGTCAGGAAGACTATTATCTGTCCCTTTTTTATAAACAATTTTAAAATCAAAAGGGGCCAAATAAGGTTGCCACCTTGCAAACATTTGTTTAGAAACATCATATTTAAAATCCTTATTAAACATAAAGAGCATATTGACAATCCATTTTTATAATAAAAGATTGATTATATAATTTATCTTGAAATTTTAAAACACATTTTACAATTGCAAATATTTGTTTAGCAACCATAGCATAATTTTCTTAACTATTATTCCATTTACCAGAACAAAACCTAACAAAAATTTCTTGATTCCTATTAGGATTAATATGTTTTAAAACACCACCATAACCTATATCAGAGGCATTAGTTTCTATAATTTTTTCCCAATTTAGATTAGAAAGCATTAAACAAGGCAATTGTTTAACTCTATCCTTAATTTTTATTATTGCATGGGTGTGACTATCACTCCATGGCTTAGGATTCTTTTTTAGCCTATCATATAAAATGGCAATATCATCAGCAAGATTTTTATAATATGGAGAAATGTAATTAAGACTTCCTAAAAATTGCTACAATTGAGTTTTATCAGTAATTTTATTAAGAAACTTAAAAGCAAATTCAATACTTCTATTAACAAGAATTATTTTTCCTTTTTCAATCACATGGCCTAAAAATTTAAATTTTGTCTGAAACAAAATCATTTTTGATTTAGAAATGACAAGACCACTATTAATAATAACTTGTCTAAAAATATTAAGATGTTTAAAGTGGTTTTTTATAGTATTAGAAAAAACAAGAACATCATCGATATAAACAATAATGAAATTACTATAAGAATTAAAAATATCATTCATAATTTTCTGAAATTCAGAAGGA
>JACGDI010001810.1:420301-441285 GCA_014898725.1 Jacaranda copaia
TGTTCATCAATATTAAGACTAATGATTTCTTGTTTTAAAGAATTTATATGATTTTTTTTAGCTTTAAGCATATCTTCAATTTTATTTAAAACTCTAGAAAAATGTTTAGCTATAAACTGAAAATGTAAATCCTTGTTATCAAAGGTTCCTATAAAAGCATTTTGATAAACCATTTTTAAAGGAAATATTTTCTTTAAAAAAGGGGTACCAAGTATAATTCGGCTTGAAATATTTTTAACTAATAAAAAGCTTAAAGGAATGCAGGTTTTATTTTTATAAGCAAAAGCTTTTGACAGTTTATAACTAATATCAAGTTTTTCACCATTAGCAAAACAAAGAATGTGAGAGGTTTTCTCAAAATACCTAGTAGGTATAAGAGCTTCTTGGATACAGTTAAGGCCAGCACCATTATTAACTAAAGCAATCAATTCTTTAGAAAATTTATTATCAATAAAAAAATTAATTTTAATCAACCATTTTTGAGAAGCAACCATTTCTAATTTAGAAAGGAAATCATCACTTTGTAAATTAGCAGGAAAATTATCATGAAAACTATCCAACAAATTATCAAGATTATCAATTCTAGGTATTACTTGTTTACCCTGTGAAATTTCTAGTTTTCTCATTCTTTCTTCAAGAAATATATTATCCCTCTTAATCTCTATAATTTCATTTTTTAAATTATTAACTTCCTGTTTCAAATCATCAACAGAAGTAGGACTACTCTTCTTATTCCTATTATCTAGCACTCTATATACTTCCAACATAGAATAAGGTTCATTATCCTTAAAAACAAATTCATCAATAGGTTTATTAATAGAAGAAGAAGAAGGGATATTATCAAATTGATCAATTATTTTTGATCTTAAAATAGGATCTTTTATCATTTTAAGAAACTCAAAAGCACTATTATTATCAATAACATTAAGCTCATTATTAAATTGAGACATAAGTTTATATAATCCTCACTATTTCAACAATTGATTTCATCAAATTTGTACATGTATATTTTAGAATTTTTTAATTAATAAAACTTCAACATTTTCATATATGTAAATATATATGTGAGTAAAGTGAAGTGAGAGATTGAGAAATAAAAGAGCGAAATGTGAGAGGTATAGCGAAAAAAGTAGAGGGTAGATATAGTTTTTAAGGTGTAAGGTGCTTTGGATGTTTTGAGTAGTTAGGCAGTTTTTACATAGAAAAATACGCTACTTCAAAGAAATATTAGGAATATCATGGTTTTCGATTATGTTTTGAGAGTTGAAAAATATTTCTATAAAATGGTAGTATTTAAAAACAAGAATTGACAAGCAAACTAACACATTATTAAAACAACTAAGATAAAACATGGGTGCTAGGCCTTTGTCCAAAGACTTGTTTGAGTCACTCAGAACTTTTCAGACTTCGTTACCTAGTGGCTCTATCCTTGTCCAGTGCCACTGCCTATCTTTGACTTTGAAGCCAAAGCAAATGTCCTTAAGGCCTTGCCCGGATTTCATCGAAATCCCCTTGTGTAAGAGCTCTGACGTTATAAGGAATTTGTTTGAATTTGCGTTTTTATTGTCGACCTCCACCATCCGCAACTTATACATATTCTCCAAACGCACGTCTCTCTATGCGTGAGCATCTATGCAAGTGCTAATCTCTCTCCCGTGAGTCACCCATATCCCCATTGTTCGGTTGGCTCAAACTTAAAATTGAAACACTTGAATTCAAATTTAAGTAGAATTGAAGCAACTCCACATACCTTATGCTTTTAACTAAACTCGTGCAGACGCAGCTTATGTCCTTAGTTTTGTTAAAAAAACTTTTTTGTAATGCTGTATCTCAATTAATATATTTTTGACGGAGTTAGCTAAAATAAGGATTTGAATTTGTTTGTTTTTAATTGAACTTGTTTTACCTTTTGAATTTATGAATGGTTGGTCAAAGTTATACCGGCTACCACTTTTATGGATAGTAAATATAGTGTTTCTTTTATTGATTAGATGGTTTATATAACCTATTAGATTCAAAAAAAAATTGTTCTTTTAATTTACACACGTGCATTTAATATTCGTTAAGATTTAAATTTTACATTTTATATATAATTATATGTGCGAGAGTGATGTCATTAGACAGACTTATCTTTCAATTATTATACTTTTTTTTTAAGATGGCACACATAAAGTGCATATAAAGATATTTATTTGGGTCGAACACAAACCTCCTACATAATGAGGAAAATTGATGCCACTGAACTACAAACCGCACACAAAATCTCCTATATAATGAGGAAACTTGATACCAATGAACTACAAGTCACTGGATATTCAATTATTACATTTAAAAAGTATAAATATATGTGTATTATAATGCATGCACATGGTTATCACCACATCCACGTTCTTCTCTGGTCAGATTGGGAAAATAATTTCATGACTAGTATAAAAATTTAACTTCGAAATGATGGCACTTGATGTGTCCACAAATGCCCAAAAAGATGAGTGATTTTCTTTTAAGTAAAACTATATGTATAATAGAAGTTGCTAAACAATCTATTCCATATTAGATTCAAAGAATAGTTGGGTGCATTTATAAATTTTTTGAAATATCTCGTAAGATGCAATACAACGTTTACTAAAATTTTTAAGAAAAAAAAAGTATTCGCTCCCAAAATAAAATGTTAAATCTCTTTCTTAAATGAAGAAGTTTATAATTTATTTTTAAAATTTTAATGGACTATTAATTTTAATCATATTAATTATAAAATTTCTGTTACTTACATTTTATAAAGTTTAAATTCTTATTTTATTCAAATATTTCAATACTTTATTTTTAGAACAAGATTAAAAAAAACTTATAAAATCTTTAAACTCAGGTGATTCAATAACATCATCTTTATATTTAATTTATAAAATTTGACATTTAAAATTTGAGGTGTAATAGATCTTTGGTGCACGGGTGCATGCATAAATTTAAGAAGACCTTTAGATAAGTTCATCCTACGTTTTGGGAGGGGCTTTATGGGGTTGCAATGGGAGATCACCTTCCTCTAAGATAATTATTCATGCTTACTGCAAAGAATTTCTGCGATCCACTTCGAACCTTATCTTATTTCATGTTAATTGGAGCCTTATCTCTTTTCATTCTCTCTCTCTTTTAATAGGGTGTGCATTCAGTTTTAATCGACTGAATCCAACGTGCGATGCTTAATATTTTTGTTTTATGTAATAAAAAATAAAAAAATCCAATCGAATCAAGTTTAATTACCTTCAGTCAATGTTCAATTTTAATCAATATGATTGCGGTTGAAATCGAAACCGAACACATTTAACTTGACCTTTTTTCTTCTTTTTTTCTTTTTGATATATATATATTGCTTTTTGATTGGGTAAGTTGAATTTTTTCTTTTTCTTATGATAATTACAAAAGAAAATCAAAAAATTACATGTCGTCAAAATTAATTTATAAAAAATTAGTTATTTATTTTGTATCATACTTTATTATTGTATAAGATCTTCCACAAATCGGTTGATGTCTTATGAGTTTTAATTTTTGACTTTGTTTTGGAATGAAAATATTAATAAAAAAATTAAAATAATAGATAAATTTAATAATTTTAATTTTTTTCAAAATTGTTTAAAAATGAATAATGAATTAATTTATTAATTTAGGAAAATGAAGTTTCAATTAGAAAAATAATAAATTTATTAATTTTTTAGGAGGGAATTCCTCCATAGTGAAGCCTGATGTGAAGATCAAGGAGAGAGAAAAGGACAGTTTTGTGAAGCCACCACTGTTCACCTCAATCTTGCTTGTCAAACGATTCAAAAAACCAATCTCCAAGACAGCATTATAGTCTCACAACTAAGCATGCCCTTTGTCCTGTACTTGTGTTATAAAACCAAAAAAAAAAAAAAAATGAGATTTCCCCCCACGAGCAAGCACTGCCTTAGCTTTTAAGATTTCTTTCTGTATAAAGGATGTGTTTTGGGACAATTTTTGGTGGGATAATGCAACAACATTTAGGAACAAGGATGTCCCATTAGGCTTCTTAAATTTTTCAACTAAATTATGAGATTGGAAAATTCATGAAATAATTTTACACAATATAACATCAATACAAACGAAAAAAAGAAAAGGAAGGATGTGTCCGAAATCATTCTACTAAATAAATTCATATTTTTAGAAAAAAACATATTTGATAAAACATGTGGTCGGAAAACACTTTTAAAAAATGAATTTTTTTCAAACTATTTTTTATGATTTTTGCTATTTTTTATATTTTTAATGACAACGGTTATTTTCAAAATACCTAAAAATAAATAATTTGAAATATTTTTAGAAATTAAAAAAAAAAAATAACCTATCAACCTATTAATCAAACTTTGCAACCAATTAACTTAAAGGCATTTCTATGTTAGCAAATTCCCCCATAATGTTCTTAAAATATTCATAAAAAAGTACTTTTACAAAATAAAAGTGCAAATGAATCCAAAAGCAAATTGTCATGTTTCTACTCTACCTTTTAGGCCAAATTGCACAGCGCCCCCTGTGATATTCGAAATTGGCTTATAACCCCCTATAAAATACAGAATTGTGTTTGCACCCCTTGTGTTTAGTTAAATCTAGCTCATCGCACCCATCTTAGACCTAACCACAAATTAAAATATCTTATGACCAAAACACCCTTGTATATATATGAGTGAAGAGCCCTGTTCCATTTCAATTTGTTCGAAAATTCCTCCACACTAATCATTCACTCTTCGCTTAGAAAACCCTAATCGAAATATAAATCAAAACTGTACGTCCTTAATGTGCTGCGAAATCTAAAGAAATTTTAAAGACTTTTTGTAACAAGAGTGTTGAACACCATATTCATGGAGACTTTGTGAAGAAACAGGAGTTAGACTACAAAATAAGGTAAGTTAGGGATTGTTCTGTTGCTACAATATTTTCATGGAGTGTAACGATGTTTGTAAATTTTAAAGCTATTCCTTGCCAACATGTTTTGAAACAATGTTTATATGTTTATGTAATATATATATATATATAGCTAATTTTGCATTGTTCTAAAATAATTGGGTATGTTTGAATATATCACTAAACTCTTTTTCTGCTTTTCAAAAAAAATTCTGTTGTGGGCCTTGGTAAGTTGCATCCTTTATGGTATGCAAAAAAAATTAATGTGGGGCAACGCAGTACATTTGTTAGGGGTTGTTGCCAATTCATTATCAATTGATTAGTGGTCCCAAATGCTTCTGTTGTGGGGTATAAAATATGTCATTTTGTGGATAGAAGATGAAATCTATGGTAGGATATATAGTTGTTTTGTCTTAAATTTCTAAATGTAGCATATATGCCTTAAATATTCATTTTGTATTTATATGCATTAAGAATCTATGGTGGGGACATATGGATGCTTATGTATGATTTATTATTTCATGTACTATGTTGTGAGGTATTGTATATAATTATCCATTTTTTAGTGGGTGCCAAATCCATGTAACATTACTTTTTAATTATTTCTGTTATTTTTCTGTAGTGGTGGTCCCTAATTGTAGACCTTTATAACCAATATAGAATTATCTTTTTTGAATGTAGTGAGAACGTTGATTTTTATATATGAGTAGGTGGCAACTTTATTAGGCACCCAGTAGTGAAGTATGAAGGAGGAAACAAATATAAGTATTTTGTTGATATGGATACTTTGAATGCGGAGTTGTTGTGGGAAATGTACAGTCTAAGTGGTGGTAAAAAGGGTTATGTTGATTTTTATTATGTAATTCCTGGTTTATCAATGGAGATTGGACTTAGGATAGTACTTGGAGACATAGGAATTGTGGATCTCATAAATGCTTTCAGAGGATTAGGAGAGTGCACAATTTATGTAGAGAAGCTAGACTATGAGCCTCTCCAAGCCATGGACACACAAGAAAATATACTATTAAGTCAAGAGATAGTGAACAAGCAGACTGAAGATGTAAATATTGAAAATTTGCTTCTGTGCATTGACTTCAATGATAATTATAGGGAAAAAGAAGATGGACAAATAGAGGGGTTACTTAATAGGGATCAAAGAACTGAAGTTGAAGTTGATTTAGGATCTAATAAGCATGTAAATAAGTCAGAGGTGCACTCTATAGATGCTACAAATCAATCTAGTGATGCAAATCAATCAGTTGCAAATGATGTTACACATGAAGCAGAATTTTGTGTTGAAGGTATTGCTCATGAAACAGAATTTGATGCCGCTGGTGATGCTCATCATTCACCGATTAATGCTCAAGAGGATTTACCAAAATCACAATTTCATGTGGAGGATACATATCAACCAAATGAGAGAACTCAAATGAGTAAAGTTTGGATATATGACTCATATTCTAATGATTCAAACTACATAGCTAAATTTAGTGAAGAATCAAACACAAATGATGAGGAAGAGTCTGATGCACCCAGTGAAGTACTTGAAGATATTGAAGGGTCATCAGATGATGACATATTTTTTAACAAGAAATTTTAGAGCAAGAGAGATTTAATAAAAAAAATTAAATAAAATGAAGAAGAGGGTGTCTAATGAGGCCAAAAAATAAAAGAAAAATATGGCTGCAAATTATGAAGAAGATTGGTACAGTGATCTAGGTGATGAAGAAGAGTTGAGGGAGTCGTCTGATGAGGATGACACTGTTCCTAGGGATCCATTCTTCAATGAAGTGGGACCTAAGTTTGCATCGATCACTTAATACAGAGAGAAGCTTAGAGATTGGTGTGTGAGAAAAAGGTTTGAAATACAGATGGAGAAGAATGAGAGTACAAGGGTTACAGAATTTGCCTCCATGGATGTGATTAGAGAATACATGTATCCAAAGTCACAAACACACTTGTATTCCAAGTAAAAACTATGAAGGGAAAGCACACATGTGCTAGAAGGGATACTAATTCTCTAGCCAATTACAAATACTTGTCTAAGAGAATTGAGAATGTTGTAAAGGATAATCCTGATATTGGATTGCAAAAACTTCAACAAAAGATAAGAAAAAAAATGTGGAGTTGAGGTCAATAAGTGGAAGTTGTTCAGAGCTAAAAAATGTGCGCTTGAGTCCATAAGAGGAGCTGACAGTGAAACGTATAAGCTGTTGTGGCACTACTATGCCACTATAAGAGATAGCAATCATGGAAGCAAGTTAATTTTGAGAAAACATTCTAACATGAGCATCATTACTTTTGATAGGATGTACTTTAGTCTTAGGGCATTTAAGCAAGGATTTTTGATTGCTTGCAGGCCCATTATAAGACTTGATGGGTGTTTCTTGCAAATAATATATGGGGGTCAGTTGCTAGCTGTAGTGGGTAGAGATGCAAATTATAATATGTACCCCATTACTATGGTAGTTGTTCCAATAGAGAATAAGGATACATGGTTGTGGTTTCTTAAGGAGCTACTACTTGATATTAGTAAGGTGGAAAAGAACAGATGGATGTTTATTTCTAACAGACAAAAAGGATTGGTAGATGCATTGCACCTTTTGATGCCAAGTTGTGAACATAGGTTAGTTGATTTATTTGGTCATTAAAGTCTTTATTTTATGCCTTTGTATCTCTAATACTCTCTCTTAATTTGATGATAGGTTTTGCTTGAGGCATATATATATGCCAATTTCAAGGTCAAACATAACAAACCAATCTTCAAAGAGTTGTTTTGGAAAGCAGCCACAACAACAAATAAAAATGAATTTGAGTATTGGATGAAAGAGATTGAAAAGGCAGATCCTATGGTGAATGATGGTACAGAGACAGCCATAGAATGGTTAAGGAAAGTGCCACCTGTTCAATGGGCAAGGTCTCATTTTTCCACTAATTACAATTTTGATATATTAGTTAACAATTTGGCAGAGTTATTTAATAGTTATATTTTGACTACAAGGGATATGCTTATCATCTTAAAGAGGGGTTGATGACAAGAATCTAAGTCAAAAGGCATGGAATGGCGAAATACTCAGGAGAGGTATGCCCTAACATATTAGCAAAAATTGATAGAAATAGGCTAATTGCTAAGAGTTGTTTTGGTAAATGGTGTGGACATAAAGAAGTTGAGGTAGAGTGTCCTATGGGAAAATATGTTGTGAATTTGGAGATGAAAACATGCGCTTGTGGCACGTTTCAGTTAAATGGTTATCCATGCCCACATGTATACACTACCATTGGAGAAGTTAGGTATGATATTGAGGATTATGTGGACAATTCTTATAAGAAAAAGAAGTATTTGCAAGCTTATCAATATATGATACATAGAGTTAGAGAAAAAAATGACTTCATCAAGACTAATCAAAAAGCACTACAGCCCTTTATCATACACAAAAAAAGAGGAAGGCCTAAGAAAATGAGGAGAAAGGCTACAGATGAAGTTCAGTCTATCTCAACAAGGAGAGGACTTACTCACACTTGTGCCAAGTGTTTAGGCATAGGACATAATAAAACCAGTTGTAAAAACCCTATTCATCCTAACTCCAAGCTAAATAAGGTTATGCATTTAAGTGTACTTACAAGTTATTTCAAATTATATTTTGATTACATCACCTATATTAATCTACTATGTTTGCATGGCAAGGTATGAAAAGTGATGGAGGCCAATAGAATCCTTCTCTACCTGAAGATGTCCAAAGAGAGATGAATCAAGCTAGACAAATAAGTGAAAGGTAAGAGAACAACCATTTAAAGTAGAAGAGCACTCGGTCAACAACATGTGTACAAGCAAAATCACAAGCTTTTTCAAGTGTTCATTCAGGCCTAGCAATAGTAGCAACCCAATCTCAAGCTTGTTCAAATCATCATGCAAGCAAGGCAACAGCAACAGCACACGCACAAGCAAAAGCTGAATCACAAGTGTATGCTTTTTCATGTGCTTTTTCTAGTGCCCAATCAAGTCAAGCAATAGCTAGATCCCAATCAGTTGCTCAATCAAATCCAGCAGTAGTAAGATCAAATGCATTTTCAAGTGCCTAGTTAAGTCAAGCAGGTGCTAGAGCATTTTCAAATACCTTTGCAAGTGGCTAGTTTAGCCAAGTAAGGGCATGTGCATAGTCACAAGCCTCTACTTCATCACATCCAAGCTAACGACATACAAGGCATCAAGTAAACTCTATAGAACCTCCTCAAGGAACACAAGTACAAGTAGTGATTATTGTAACCACCTTCTTCATAATATATTGATAGTTTGAATCATTATCTTATCTAATTATAGTTTCATCCTATTAAATACAGACCAACCAAAGTAGAAAAAATGCTGAATTATTAAGTGGAGCAGTACCTTCCAAGGAGCCTTCAAGGGCTACAAGAGCAACCTTGACTAAAGTGCTTGATAATATTAGAGATAGAGCCAAACAAAGAGCAAGGAAGCCATGAAAAACTTGATTATTGTTTGGTCTAATTAGCATGATGTTATTTTGGGTTGTTTAGGATTTTTAAGGATATTTAAGTTAAAGAATTGAACTTCCTGGTGCAACATTGTAGGCTTTAATATGCATTTTCTTTAGTTATATATTAGCTGCTTTTGTTATGCAATTTATTACTGTTGTGTAAGATTTTTGTGTTTTATGAAATTGACTTGATTTGGGCTTCTGGAATTTGTGATGCTTTAACTATAGTTTCAGTTAGTTTGTGCTGCTTCTGGTGCTTCATATGAACTTGTGAAGCTTCTGTTGCTTTTCATATGAGCTTCTCATATGACTTCAAGTGCAGCTTTTTTCTTGCTTCATAGCTTGCAAATTCTTGTGGTTATTATATGAGTTCCATGGTGCTTTAGGTGATGCTTGGTTCTTGAAGTTATGAGATGAGGTTTTGTTTGCTTCCTTTTTCTTTTTATGGTTCTGATATGATTTTGGTCAGTTTGAATTTTCGATTGCTTGTCTTTTTGCTTCTTATAATTATGATACTTTAGATGCTACTTGATTTATGTTGTTATTATAAGCAGCTTTGTTTTTGTCTATTTTTATCATATCAATTTTTTGTTGACTAAAAAAGTTGGTTGCCAATTTATTCTTTAATTGTGCTTAGATAAAGGAATAAACAAAGAAAAATAACATAACGTGCCAATTGCAATCTTACAAGATTCATTAAAAAGACATAAACTTTAAAAATAACAAAAGAAGAAAATACAATACACAACCTAGTAAAAAAAAGTTACATCTACAAAATATAAATGAACAAAGTATTAATTTTTTAGCAACAAAACAATTAAAATAACAAAATATGCTGTAGCCAAAACCCAAGAAATAGGTATGTAGTTCCCATTTATTTCAACTAGTTCAACTATTTTTGAAGCCCTAGATACCACTTCATTTTCCTTATCACTGTACCCACCACCATAGCTACCCGTTGAAGGAAGCTCTACTGGAATTCCGCATAGTGCCTACACAGCTTTTTTAGGTTTCAACCAAGCAAAAAAATTGCAATTTCGAATTGGGCAACAATAGAATAACTTTCCTTTCATTGGTTTGCTTTCATTTTCAACTGCCATTATTGCAGCCTTTAATTGGCATTTGCAAGGTGGGGTAGAGGAGTACCTCAAATCTAGAGAAGGTGTTGTGCTCCTTCTCATGTTGCTGCAATTACTTGGAACAACCATGGATGGTAAAAGAGCTTTGCAAGGAAAAGAAAAATAATGGAAGAAGATGTTTGACAAGGAAAGAAAAAAGTATTGCTTTTTTAAATGTTTATTAAGAGTAAAAAAGAGAAAGCATATACAAAAATTCAACCACAGTTGCAAATTTAGCACGTAAAGGTGCGGTGAACTAAATTTAACTAAATGCAAAGGATACAGACATAATTTTGTATTTTATAAAGGGTTATAAACCACTTTCGAATATCATATGGGAGAGTTGTGCAAGTTGACCCTACCTTTTATCCGCAGCCCAAGCAAAAACCAAAAAAAAAAAAACCCCAAGAAAGAAAAAGAAAAATGAAAATAAAAAAAACCCTTCTTCCTCTCCAAAAGCCTTATTCTCTGTACTCTCAGTGAGCCTCCAGCAAATCAACTCCGCGCACAAGAATGGAGGCCTTCAAACGCTTGCTCTCTCAAACCGGTAGCCGCGGCTTCTCCAATACGCTACCACAGCGTCACCTCGTTTTCCTCCTTCGCCGCCACTTCTCCACCGAAAGCCAACCATCTCCAAACGCCGAGCCTAGCACCGAACCGGACGCAAATTTGCGGAAACCCCTTCCTATCCAACCCGTTTCCTACCCAACTAAACCTAGACCTCCACCATCCGAAGAAACTCAGCCCGAATCTCCACCCGAAAGACAAGCCTCATCGGTATATTCGCGGGACTCCGTAAACCCGGAAACCCGGTCTTGGACCCGGGGTGAAATGCGGTACATGAAGGATTCACCCATGATTTCGCCGGTTTCTTACCCGACTCGGGTTGCCCCATTGCCTGAGGACCGAATAAAAATGGGGGAGGAGGAGAAAGAGGATAGGAATGATGAGTTGGAGAGGGAAAGGAGGAGCATTGTGGAGGACAGGCGGAGGGGAGTGTTGAGATATGCTAAAGAGGAGGAGGAGGAGAATTTGCCATTTCCAAAGCTAATTAAGGTGGAGAATCCTCAACAAAACAATAAGAAGAAAGGCAAGGTGATTTACGATCTCAAGGAGGCTATTCAGCTTGTCAAGGTCTGTTCTTTCGAGTGTTTTTTGGTTTTGTCTTGTTTTCCTCTGTTCCGTTGATTTGTATGACAAAACCGTGTTGCATCTTGTAGTCTTTGGATATGTAATAAGTTTAACCTGGGAAAGGATATGTGTACCTTCTCTGGAGAGCAACTAGAAGTTGGTGTTTAAGAGAAAAGAATTTTTTATAAAGATCCGTCAGATCTGCTTGTAGCTTATTGGTCTAACAATGTTAGTTTAAGAAGAAGATAATCTTGTTAATATTAGAAAGCTATGTGTTTCTTCTTTGGACCCGTCTTCGGACAAAATGCAAAGAAGAAGCAGAACAGAAAGAGCTGTTCAAAGTTTGATTTAGCTGGGCTGCATATAATGTCTTCACCCAACGGGACTATAACTGCTGGAAGAATTTTCACAACACAAGCTTTACCTCTCATAGATTTTTATTGTGGTATTGAACAATCACATGGGCTTTTGGCTCTTGTCTGTGGGATATAGCGATGAAGAATCTGATTTAGGTTTATTCTCAAACTATCTAGAATCATGGTTTGTCATCCTTAGGCCAACCAAGTGATAAAGCTCGGAGTGCTGAGCTTTCGATTGGGTTGTTTTCACTTCCAGTAATATGTTACTCTCTAAATTAGAGAAACTAAACAAAAGATAAAGGAAATTATATGAAATATTTAATGAAAAATTTGAATGAGGAAAAACCATCTATTTCAGACTTTCTCATGGTTGTTCATAGCTCATTATCTCAATCTAAAAATTGTCTGATCATGCATGATATGTTCCGTGATGTTATATGCATCTGCTCGTTGAAAACTGATGTGGTTCTAATGAAGTTTCTTTAAGATTAGTCTTTGTTAGTTGTCTGTATGATATGGCCCTGATCTTCTGGTATGTACTGTAGCTGATTGATTTTGAAAATGATGGATATAAAGTTTGTGCTCTTCTTTTGTATAGCGTTAGTACAATATTTTAATCTCAGTAATAGGAGTTGATTTATCTTTTGATGAATCACAAAGGCTGAATGCAATGTGGTTTTAAATACCTTAACAGTTTATGGAATGTTAACCGTTGCATCTGGATTAGAAAAAGGTGTGGCAAATTTCAATCAATCAATTAAAAGAATACTTGGCCCCTAAACTTCATTTTGACTAACCTTGTATATGATTAATTTTGGGACTCCTTATTTTTGAGCTTTTATCGGTCATGTGAAATACATTTCTTATTCCATATTCTTCAGATTTTAACTGCTTCATCTAATCCTTCCCTTTGTTTTCAGAGAATCCCACTCCAATCTACAAGAATTCTCACACTGAACTCTTAATACAAATGACTACACTCTCTGTGATATCTATTGGGGTGACTAAAATGAGTAAATGATAAGGATACTTACCTTAAGGTTGAGTGGAAATAGGTCAATATCTGTTTACTGCTCCAGCAATACTCTTATACTCTAGTTGAATGGTATTTTGTTGTGGTTATTGACTTATCTTTCTTTTCCTGGTTCCATGTCATATATTTGTATCATTGGTAGTGATACACTTATGCTTCATTCAAATGGGTGGTGGGTACCACAACACAAAATGGGTTTGGGTTTGTGGTCCACTTTTTGCACTAGAACCTTTGGGACTGAGTTTAAAAAATGCGGGAAATTATATAACAAAATAGCTTGGACATAATGCCTTGCGTCTAGAACCAAAAATCAGGAAAAAAAAGAAGACATAATTGGGTAAACTGTCTCAAAACATGCGTGGAATGTCTGGTTATGTTTTGTGGTGTTTCAGTTTGTATGTTTTGGGAAAATGAATTTTGGGAGTGAGATTGGGGATGTGATAATATGATTGGAGAATGTGATATATTTGTGTTTATGTTTTAGGGAAAAGATAAAAAGTGTTTTGGGAAGTATTTGTATGTTTGCTTATGTTCTCCGGGACATCTTTTCCTTTTGAGAAATTTGAATTAAATATTATTTGTTGTATGTATGTATAATATGAAAATATATATATGCGTGTGTTATAAATATATGTATTTAAATGAATGAGGAAAAGAATATAAAAAACTAAAGTGAAATTGTAAAAGTGTCGGCATATTGGGTGGTATTTTGGGAGTTTACTATGTTCCATTTTGGAGCCAAAATATGTGTAATGTTTGAAAATATGTTGGGGGGAAGTATTTTCTTCCACCAAAACATATCCAACGCTGCTTAGATTTTTCCTTAAGTGAAGCATTATGTAGAAAATGTTTTGACCAGAGTAAGTGAGATAGTTTGAGGTGGTGCATGCCTCATTACTTTATATTCTATGGGTTGTTATCATATTGCTGTATGACTGGTAAATTCCTGCTCAATACATGTTAACTTCTCTGTAACTGTAAGAAAAGCATTATAAGATATATTTTGGGGAAAGTTTCGTGCAAAGACTTTTTAGTACTATATATTCATTTTGGAAGAATAGCGCCATATGGCTATGAGCATGCACAATTTTCAGTCATAAGGCATTAAAAGATTGTTACCCTTAGCTGCCTATACCTTACCAAGAGTGTCCGTGTTCTATAACAGTTGATTCTTTCGTTGGACTTGTTTTGATCTCATAATCATCCAAACCCATAAAGGGTCTTGTAATCAGGTTTTGCTTGAGTCCCGATGAGTATCAATATCTGATTCATTGTTAGTAATTGATTTTTGCACGCTAAAAAATTTGATTTTCAAAAAATCAATCTTCTGGAAACTTCTTCAAATAGGATAAGATGGTGATAAAGACTTGAGGATGTCATATTCTCGTACACCTGTTCTAGCCTGCTGTACTGATTCACATACACTCTCTTTAAGCTGTTGCTCGACCAGAAAATGAACTGGAATCCATTGTCGGATGCTGAAGTTTATTTAGTCTTATCTTTATGAAATGTATGCACATATTAGATGGCCTCTCTATTACCAAAATTTACGTAACAAAGTTAAAGGTCCATAGATCTTGTGCCCTTCACTTTGGTGGCCTTGCCGTGGAGACAAAAGTTGTTATGCATGGCATTCAACTATAAATCTATAGGGTTCATAATGTTATTTTTCCTTAGAGTTAATGTCATTAATAGCATAATTACTTTTTATGTACTTCTGATGACCTTTTAGTTTTTCTTTCTTCCACATACGATGCTTGAAACAGTTTGGGCCCATATATGTTTTTCTCCTTGTCTTGATATTAATTGTAATTTCCTTTGATTTTGTTTTAGCAATTGTACAGGTTAGTGCGAAGAAAACTTTTGATGAAACTTTAGAAGCACATGTGAGGATGACTCTGGACTTACGTCGAACTGATCTGGTATATCCGTAGCTCTTTTCTTGTTTACTAGTGTCAAGGACAATGTAGCATGCGCTATCAAGGCTACATTAATGGTTTTTGACTTTTTTTTTGGGGGTGGGGGGGTGGGTGTGTTTATGGTGGTTTAGGGTTATGTCCAAAAAACATTGAGAAGTGGTGTTTCATAGTTCAATTTAATTAGCACTGTATTTCTAATATTAATCTGTGACTATAGAAAAAATTTAATACCATTTAAAAACTTGAGAACAAAGTTTATTTTGTCAAGTGATGTTAACTAAGAAATGTGGTTGAAACTTTTCTATATTGCAACTAGTTCCGGGTGCTTCTACTTTTCAGATTGTAAACTTCGTAATTTGTGGTGAGGACAAAGTATTGGATTTTTCCTTCCTTGGACTGTAATGCATATACATTGATGCCTTGGTGAACAAGATCTTATTCATGGACTAAAGATTGTAGAAGTGCTTCTTGAAAGCAAGTAAGGCACTAGGATTCAATTGTCAAAACTTCAAAAGTATGAAATTAACTAATACTTACAAGCATAACAAGGATCTAATTATGCTAAGGATTCATATTTGGTGAGAGCATTATCTTGAAAAGTAAAATCGAAGGAGAAACTTGTGAACTCTTCACAATTCTAGAGACTGTTTGCAACTGGTGCAGTTGGAAGAGTGCGAAAATCGCCCAACCAAAACTCCTCCAAAAATTCCAAAAACATTACTGGAACTTCTCAACACCTTGACGAACTCTCTGTAAAAATTTCAGATCAAAAAGTTTTTTGGAACTCCCTGGAGAAATTCGCCAAACCGGACTCTGTGCAGGTTGATCTTCAAAATCAAGCAAGTTAAGTGCCTTGTCTCTATTGTTATGAACCACACACTAATTAGATTTTCCAAAATTTATAATCTATAAGTTGGAGTAAGACCAGAGATACAATCATGGTGGAGGTTGATTTTAGGTTGGAGGAAAAAAGGAGAGAGCGAAGCTTTCAACACATGAATGCAATGGTTGCAAGGGGTTTTTGGAGGGAAATTGCAAAGAATCTAATTCTTCACAAATGTTGTGATATATTGGTTGATCCTTTCTCTCTCTATATCTATATATAAATGATGAATGGTGTAATTCCAATCTGGCATCACACCTTTCATGAGGAGGGCCGGCCAAATAGGGTGTCAAGGTGGCAAATTAAATTTAAATCTCATTTGAATTTCATGTGCATTTTAATTACATTTGAAATCTGATTTCAAATTAATTAAGATGCTGATTCAAATGAACTTTTCATTTGAATTTTCCCTTTAAAACTCATTCTTTCCATTAATTAAATTAAATTTTTTAATTTAATTAATTATCCTTCGACTTAGTCAAAATAGCTCAACTATTAAACTCAATTTGTTAACTTAACTCTTTAAATTAACTTGATCAATTGATGATCATGTTAGCACTAAATAATTAACTTCTTAATTATTAGTCTAATTTACTCCTTAAATTAATTAATTTAATATTTAAATTAATCGAGCCAAAAATGACCTTCAAAATTGGCACTATAAAATCGGTCTATTAAGAGTTGATTTTCTAGCATTTAGAAAATTTTCTCCATTAATTAGGAAGGTAATTGGATTTTATGTGTGACCCAATAGGTTTTACCATTCATTGGACATGAGCTTACAACTTTTTGTAACTTTTGAATATCTTATATTTATTCTAGTTTAAAACTCCTTTTAAACTAGTCAACTTAACTCAATTAATCTCATTAATTGAAGAGAACCCAATTTTCATGGTAGATGTCTAACCTCAAGCCCACAGAACCCAACTAATTGGCCGAAATGAATATTATGGAAAACCATCATCACTCTATGCTTGCTTTGCAAGTACAGTCCTTTCGTCTTCTATTTCTCGAAAGAGGCTTACGGCAAGATATTTGTCGGCTCTCTAATAGACTCGATATTATGTCGCTATTCTCAATGTTCAATCCCGTTGTGTGACCTCACCTTTGAAAAACTTCTTTTTCAAATTGTCACGCCGCCTTGCATAAGGATTTTTGGGAATTGATCATTATAGAATACATAGGAGATGCACTCATTTTTCACAATGAGGAGTCAGATTTTATCCTGGATCTCACTAACCTTCATGTCAAGTAGTTTATACTCAATCTCAACCCAAAAGACCTGTTAAGTGGTCAATGAAGAGTCAAAGCATGAAGACCGGACAGAAGGTTACTATGGATTCTCAAGTCAAAAGACTAATAATTTTCACTAACGTAAGTAGGAGAACTAGTCACTATCGATTTGCCACTATGGTTATCTAGGGCATTCTCCAGTTCGTCTTTAGTACCTTGTTCTCTAACAAGCACATACTAACATACTCCTGTATCTCATATAGTTGCTCATGGAACGGAGCAATCTCTAACTCTTGGATTCATGTATCGTTAGTGCAAATATATTCAAATCTTAGATGCCTCATCTCATATGACCCTATAACTTGGAAGATTTAATATTACAACTGTATGAGATTTATTCCATGATCACCAAACCAAGTCCCGCAGTCTTAGGTGATCTGAGGGTTTCATCCTAATGCAAATGCTAGTGAGGTGAAATAAAGTATAAAATGAAGATGGTCATAAAAAATATCATTCAATTAAGATTGTTTTTACAAGAAAATAGCTTTTACAAGGCCAATCTCATTGACTTATAGGGCACTATTCCAACACTTTTTGTTTAAGTTTGTTGTGTTTTTTTCTCTTATTCACCTCTTTAAGCCATCTCACTCACTTATTAGTGAGATATTTTTATTAGTTTTTGAGCACATAATAAGAAAAATACAATTTTTTCGTTTGACTTGTTTTACTAACATCTAGACATTTGTTTTTACTTTATTCCACGAAACTCAAGTGTCTAAAAAGTTTATGTTGCTTTTCTAACTGGATTAATAAGTTCTGAATTAACACCTAGTCATTTATTGGTGTAAAATGATGTCTGAAAAGAATTTATTTCTCACTTTTTCTCCTTTTATTGTAATGCAGAAGCTGAGTGGCTTTGTGCGCCTTCCACATGGTTTTGGTAAGGTAAAATGAATGGTCTGATTAAATTACAAGTTCATTAACCATGTTATTTGCTGCTAAAGTTCGCTGCCTGATAAATGGAATCTTTATCAGACATATCGGGTGGCTGTCTTTGCGGAAGGAGCTGCTGCAGATGAGGCCAGAGATACTGGTGCTGATATTGTTGGCGGCCCAGAGCTGGTGGAGAATATCCGTACCGGTGATGAACCTTTGTCCTTGTTACACCATGTTGATAACTTACCTTTTTTGGATTTAAACAAAACAAGCATACAGATTTGTCAGGGAAGAAAAAAGGAGAAAAATAAAAGGATACAGCAAGGCACCACTTAAGCAGACTATCAATGGGATACTTTTGCTGTGACTGCCTTCTATGTTGGACAAAACCCCCTTTCATCTACATCCTGGAAAAAACAATGATAAATATATGATAAAAAATCAAAGAAAAAAGCTTAAAATAATTATTAATATGGTCCAATAATCCTCTAATCTATTGATTACTAATGACATTAAAAGGCACTAGAAAAAATGAATGCTATATTTGATTTTCCTAAATGAGACCAAACATATAATAGGTTTTTCCTCAAAGGTCAAAACACATTTTTTCAAGCTTCAAATATTATAGAAAAACCGTAATCATTACTATGAATATGTATATTTTCTAAATGTATATGTATATATATCTAGTTATTATATATTTCTATAAATATCCAATCATGAGCTTAATATAAATATATATTTTTCAATTATTATACTGACACAATAACAATATGTAATAATAATAAAGCTTGATGTGACACCCCTAGTTAGATAAAAGCTGCAAAGATGTTAATAGTAGAAAATTCCCCTACAAATGAAACCAAACATAGTTCTGAAATACAATTCCCAAAACATTTTCCCCATTTCACTTCAAAATGGAACACAACATTCTCAAGAGTTTATTTGTCCATTTCTTGCGCTTGTGATCCCAAATGATTTTTTTTCCTTTTTAGATTATTGCTTATCTTGAAAATAGAAGTTAAAATCAAATTATAGAAGCCCATTAGTATCTGTTGTCTTTATTGGTCCTTTTCATCTTAATATTTTATTATGTTGTGAGGTGTAAAACTCAAAAAAGCATAGATCTTTTAATGAGTAATATTTTTCTAACGAGTGGCTTCTGGAAATTTCACAAAAGATTTGCTCTGAATACAGTTTATGACTTTATGTGCAATAAGTAAGTTAGCTTAATAGATTGATTTTGATTACATTCAGGTCAACTCAAGGTCGATTTTGACAAGTGTATATCTACACCGTCCATGATGGAACATGTGAAAAAGGTTTGGATTTTGATTTCCTTATTGTATTATTTGCATATCTTTATCCAACTCTGTATCTTAATATTGATTTTATGCAGTTATCCAGAAATCTTAAACAATTAATGCCAGACACCAAGGTCAGTTATATCAACATCTTATGATTTTACAGTTCTAGCAGTAACGTCTAACAAGCATCTTAAAGTGCAGAAAGGAACACTGACCAATGATATATCTTGGGCTGTCAAAGAAGCGAAGGAGCAAAGCGTTCTTTTCAAGAAAGACAAAACTGCAATTGTACATGCTGGACTTGGGAAGGTATACTTTCTACCATGCTGCTGCTTCTTGTAGTTACAAGCTTTCTAATTCGCTTATACCATGTTGTAGCTCCAATTCTTCTGCTTGTTAATAATTGCTGCTGCTGCTTTGCAGGTTAGTTTCCCTGAGGATGCTTTACGGGAAAATATTGGTGCTTTTGTAAATGCTCTTTTGCTTGCAAAACCTGCTGGTTTAAAAAAGAGTAAGTGGACTTCATTGCATTTTGGTAATCCATTATATGCCCTTTTTGGTTAATGTAAACATGGGAAAAGTTGGTGAAATAATTGGTTTGAATTTATTCTACATCGAGAAATATTTGTTTTCTTGCTTTGCTTGAGAATGAAAATTGCTAGTATTTGGAAATTTATTTTGTACATAAAGGTAGTATAATATATTTCTTGCACTTTCATTCTCCCTACCTTGTTTTTATCAGCACATATAATGAGTTCCGACTTCTGACAAAGCTTGTATGAAAATTGTTTCATACTGAATTTGATGCAACTTAATTTCTCAAATGACTCTGAAGAATTCACCAACTAAGAAGTAGAGATGAAAGGTTTTGTGGGTATTATGGATATTCTTTGATACCAATATGCTGACGAACCGTAAGACTCTTTGTTCCCTGTTGCTCAAGTTTCTTTACATTTTAGGTTGGTGAGAAAAATTCCTTTGTTTGGTAAGATTAACAGATATACTTGAATTTGTTCAACTATAAAGAGGCATTTTTAACATTGTCTTTTGCTATTTATTCCTGAATCCTGTTTAATGTATTCCCTGTATTGATGAAGATGTTCCTCCTGACCATCCTCTGAATAGCTCAAAATATAGTTCATCACTTCCATTTTGAATTCATGTCAAAGATCTGCATATATTATATGGATGTAGTGCCCATACCCCTGAATGAGCCATGAAGTTCCTAGAGAAACTGTTTAGGCTGCCATAGTGGATGTGTTTGGATTGCACCTGAAAGTCTTGAATATAGATGAACATCTATACTTACATCACAGGACATGCACACAAGTGACAGAAAGTGAATATATTTAGCAAGTGTATCATCAGAGAAGTAAAATAAATTTTGGTTTGTTTGATTCCCTATGCCTTTTCAGGATGAGCTACACACCATATCTCTCATGATATGTATCATAAACCGGATATCCATTTCAAGTGTTTATCCCATTTGCAAAGCAGATTGATGAAAATCCACAAAAAGCCATTGGGCATATTGTGTGTGCCAATTGCCATTTAGCTATTAAGCCCATAGATATTGAGGTAGCATTTGCTAGTACTTTTTTGAAGCAATTGCTCAAATTCCTTATGATACACAAGTGCTCCAACAAAGGTGGTGTTTGGGGGGG
>JACGDI010001810.1:441295-525883 GCA_014898725.1 Jacaranda copaia
AAACGACTAACCATAAATCACCTCTTGGTTGGCCCTCTGGTAGCCCAATAAAATCAAGAAAAATTAAATTATAGAGTTACAACCCTTTCTCAAATCTATAGTGGCTTGAATCTTTGCCTTATTATCATTAAAAGTGCAGTTCTGTAATGAATTTCTAGCTTGCTGCCCTGTGCAAATGAATTATTTTCCCTCAATTAAACACTCTTGTACTTTAAGACGGAAGAAAGAATGAGATTCATATCTGATTAGCTGTGCTTATTGGGAATCATGCGTTTATCGCACTGAAAAGTGAATAAGCTATAATGAGTAGCTGATTGTACATTTAATTGAACACAAATGAGTTATATGATTTTCCTTAATTCTTAATCGAATATCCTGTTGTATTTTTTATAGGCTCCAAGTTTGCTGGGTATGTAGACTCATTCCACATTTGCAGCACGGTACGCCCCTACATCATGCTTTTATGGGTTTTGCTGCTAATGACTGGTCTAATTGGAACCGCAGCATAGGTCTAAATGTGTTGCATAACAGGTTATGGCCTTGCAATATTGAGATGTGGATGGAGTTTAGTTTCTTTCCAATTGGGAATATCTTCAGAGAATATGACTTGATTATGTCTTTGGCAACACTTACAAAGTTCTGTTTTTGGTAATTAGTTCGACATGGGATGGAAAACTTGTATGCAATTTTTATATCACTAATTCTCAGTAGTATCTGCTTAACACACAATTAGTGATACTGTTAAACTAGTGAAAACCATTATAATGACAAAACAAAAATGCTTGTGATTAAATTATAGAATTAGTAACAACTTTTGTAACTAAATATATAATAAGCGCAACATTAATCTTGTTACATTTCTCGTCATTAATATGCTTGTTTCTTATAGTAAATGATGCCATAATTTAGAGATAATTATTTGTCAATAATTAAAATTTTTATACGTTACTAAATGAACTTGATTTAATTTTATGATTTTAAATAATTGCAAATATTTATTTAACTGAAATATTGTTCACTCAACATAGAGTATGTATAATGCATGTGCTAAATGTTTTACCATGTTATTCTTAAAGTTCAAATTGTGTATGGGAATGGGAGTACCTTTTAACTATTCATATTGGTATTATATGAGTTTTTACCAAAAAAATTTGGTACCTTATGATGCTTCAGTGGAATTTCATCATTCCATTGTTCATAATGCTGTAAGTACTGTTTCTTCATTTGACAAATATCAGCAAAGACCACTAATATATGGTCTCTTTTGTAGCACTTGATGCATATGGTTTTGAAACGTTTTAAAAATGAAATAATAATTGCATCCAATGTCAAAATTGCTCACATGAATCCGCCTGGCGTGGAAAGATCTTTGGAAGGGAAAGGGGCCTTATTTTCAAAAACATTATAAATGGTGCTCCTAATGCTTAGAACAAACTCAGTCAGTGGATAATTTTGATGCCCGGATGGATATTTTTATAAAATATTTCTTTTTATAAGAGTTTTGATGGGGGAAAAAGACATGCAATAGCATTGGGCTGGGACCTGCTTGGAAATGTTTGTTGTGGAATCACATGGTTTCAGTGTAAGCAGATGAATCTTTAGAATAAATGGATTCAGTTTTTATGTTATCTGACAGGACATATGCAATCCCTTTTACTGCTGATATACTTGAAGTTCATCAGCATCTTTCTTCTCTGTCTAATTTACTAATAATCAACTTCAATCAACCTCTTCATTCACATTAGAACCATTTATATATATATATATATATGAAATTAAACTGGCTGAAGGCATTTTTTCTTTTAAAGATGTGGCTTCAAACTAGCTTTAAGAGCCCAGATGTGCTCACTAAAATCAGGTTTGACTCTTCTGTACCCCAACCCAAGATATGTTTGTTTCTAGATAACCCGGCAAGGCGGCCATTAGTCTACTACCTGCATGACATGCTGCGAAATGTGCCTCCTCAGATTTAGTTAGAACTGTTTCTCAGCCAAGGATTAGCTTATAAACTGCTTATTTCATTCTTTAGACTTTTTGCTTGATGCATCATGATTTTTGCCTCTAATGGAATATGTTGTGAAAATGTGCAGATGGGTCGGTCCTTTCCTATTTCAATACAATCTTTGTCTATGGCTGCAGACCGCTACAACAGATTGCAATTGCAAATGCAATGATGACAATCTGATAAACATGGAACAGATCCTATTCAATTAACTCAAATCTTTTGTTGTACGGTACCTAAATGAATTTCATTTTCTGTGTTTCATTGCAAGGATGAGTATAGATAGCAGTCATATGAACTTAGATAAATGCCTACCTCCCATGTTTGAAAGGCAGTTTTGATGCTTATTGTGAACGATTAAGCTTTAAGTCATCTTTTTCATTTTTGTTTTTTTGATCTTTTTCTTTTTCTTCTGCAGAGTGGTGTACCTTTTCTTTTTAAGGGTAAATTACAAATACGCCGCATAAGGTTTGGCCATTATTTGGAACATTATATCTATACTCTTTGAAGTTTTGTCCTGTTGAGAAAAAGGATTAGGTAGCAAGTAGATGGTACCTAATTCTGGCGCTGATTTGAATCATTTGATGCATAAAATTGTTATTAGAGCAATAGATTCTGGGAAGGAACAGTTAAGGATAGGAACAACTCTCAAGATAGAGTTGATTGGACAGCAACTGAGTGAGATGTTGGCAGGTTGGCTGGCTGGAAACGAAAAACTAGCCAAATATATATATATATATATATATATATATATAAAGTAAAATATTATCTAATCATATTTTAATGGTGAAAATCCTAGGCTTTGTTTAGACGTGAATTGGGGCATTTTCTTGAAATTTTTTGGGAGAATGGATTTTGGAAAGTGGGGTTGGAAAATGTGATGATTGTTTGTTTGTGTTTTTGTTGGTAGGTAGAGAATGAATTTGAAAAAAATTATTTACTTGTTTATGTTTTGGGAGAAAGCTAGATGTTATATTAATAATTTTTTGGTTGGGTTAAATGGATATTTTAAAAGTATTTATATATATGTATAAATAGATTAAATGAGTAGTAGTATGTATGTGTATGAAATGTAAAGTGGACAATTTGTGACAAATAGTTAGTATTCGGAAATGTATTAGAGTATGAATAGTAAAGGTATTTTGGAAAATAAATTTATATTTTGAGAGTGGGGTTGGAGAATGTGTATTATTTGTTTGTTTAAATTTTAGGAGTTAGAAAATTTATTGGGAGTTTGTAAACTAACAAGTCCCTAGAAAATGAAGTCGCAAGTGCTGTCAATGTTTTTATTTTTTTATGAATTTTTTATTCTATATTTGAATCTTGAATTTTAATGAGAATAATGCAAAGAACTTATTTTTTTTTTCATGCTTAAAATGTTGTAAATTTTTTTTTTTTACTCATTTATATCTCAATAATTTCATTGAACCAAACTTAGCACTCGAAAACTGAGGTCTTTTTCAATAATAATGAATAGAACCCTTTTTGAAGAATATTTTATCAATAACTTTCTTAGAGGCTTGGAAGAGAAAAACATCTGAGACCGCCGGCTTCTTGCATCATCATGAACAATGTTTTCGAGCGCCATTTAAGGAAAATTGTTTTGTTTTTATTTGAATTGAAATACGTATGTACAACCACCTCCAGGTTGAGCCTGAAACCTCACGACGAACATTAGTTTTTTGCAAATGTGGCAAAATGTGCATTTGGAGTCATACCCGTATATAGATGAGGAGTTGTTATTAACTATTTTAGATAGACATTTAAATAGTATAATTAACCCTTTTATTTATAACATCGACAATAAGTTAAATGACCGTAGTAAAGTTGCTCACACAAATTTTGTTATCTGCAAAAATTAAATCACAAGATAAAAAAAAAAACCAAATAATGGACAAATTGAATTTATATTAATGAATAAAAAAGAATTACAATTTATCTAAGAAAATAAATTCCTAACAAAACTAATTTTCTGATTCTTCTTCCAATATATGATCCAAGGGCCTGAAGCTTGTTCTTGAATATATGGTATAATATACTTTAACTTGATAGAAGAATACTACGAAATTTTGTTTGAACTCCAATCTTGACTCTAAAAATAAAAGATTTGATGATTTGATATTTTGAAGAGGTATGTGACTTTTGCGGTAGTAATATTTCATTGCAGCATAAACTTAAAGTTTGAAGACTTGAATCTAAGACTTGAGTTTTGAAGATTTGAAACTTGAATTTGAGAATATGTGTATGTGAGTATGAGAGTGTATGTACAATGAACCTCGTCCATCCTCTTTATATAAGTGTTTACCAGGAGATTCTGAAACGACTTAAAACTTATTTGATGGATATCGCTTTGAAATGTATATTAAGAGATAATATCAAATATTTTGACATGATTGGTCCATGAATATAAACATGCCACGTGGCACAATTTGATTAGCCTAAGATTATTAGGCCACAAGACTTAATTTGATTGGTTGTGATACTCTACCTTGCCACTTGTGAATATTTTATTTGCTTATAAAATAAATACTAGAATATTAATTAAAATTAATTATTTACGTATTAGAATTAAACTTAATAAATCCCAATATATAAATAAAAAATTTTAAATTCATAACTAGTGTATTATTTTACACTTGTCACTTTTCGATAGACCAAAAATTAATTCATCAGCAAAAGCAATTTTAAATTTTTTCTGAAATATTTGAATTTTATTTTACTTTTTTAAACTTACACATGTAAGGTTGCATTTAGAATTCATCAAAGTTCGAACCATATACCTCACGCATATGAATGTGAGGACGATGGTATTGAATTAATTTGACGCATTGGCTAATTTTACTTTTTTAGTTTCTCGTTAGCAAAAATATTAGGGTTCCGAAATCAAGCATACGCTCATGTATCAGAATACTTTTGATGGAAATAGCAAGTTAATCGTGATTTTAAAGCGTAATGACACTATCTTTAAGGTGATTTTTGCCTCCACCCTAAAGGTATTTGTCGTTGGATTAAATAAGGCAATTCACCCCCAGTATACAATAAAATCACTAAACTCTGCAAATGATAATCTTGAAGAGTTCCCTCAAAATTTATTTAATGATTTCTATTATACTTGCAAAGAACAAAGATTGAGAAAGCATCTTCCGGATTGTTTTTTTTATATGCTATTTAAGAGGGTATTTGACTAAATTTATTTAAAAAATTTTATAAGCTACTACATAGAATGTCAAATGGGCGGGTTGAGCTGGCCTGGCCCACCTGATCATAGGTTTTTTGGTTGTTATGATTCGATTTGGGGCCAATTCATGGGCCAAATCGTGATAGTCTGAAATTTTGAAAAGCCAATT
The DNA here is from genome assembly GCA_014898725.1 of Jacaranda copaia. Lineage (NCBI taxonomy): Eukaryota > Viridiplantae > Streptophyta > Magnoliopsida > Lamiales > Bignoniaceae > Jacaranda > Jacaranda copaia. Next base: position 446,645 of record JACGDI010001810.1, read on the forward strand.
TGGCTCAAGATTAGCCCACCAAATAGGTGGGCTAATTTCTATACGAGCCGAACTAGGGAGGTCAACTCACGAGCCAGCTCACACATTGGCCCACCAGCTAATTTTTTTTTAATTTTTAAAATAAGTTAGAAAATTTTAAGTTTCCATATTTATGTGAATTTTAATATTTTTTTAACACTTATACTTTTAAAAGACTTAATAATTTATATTTATGTGATTTTTAATATTTTACAATACTTAAATTTTTATAAAAAAAACTTAAAAATTTATACTTCCATTAATTTTTTATATATTATATTTTTCCAAAAAACCATCGAATAAGGTGGTGAGGAATTTGATGTGGACCACATCTCCATCATTGATTTTAAAAAAATAATTACATAAAGGTGGATATGATTAGACCTTTAAATGAAAGTACATATTAATAAATTCTTAACTTATAATTTTTATAAATTAAATTTATATTTTTTATAAATTTAAATTTTAAATTCTTAATTTTTTAAAATTATAATTTATAATTTAAAATTTAAATTAAAAAAAAAATCATTGGCTATGTGGGATGGCCCATAACCAGCCTGCAATTCTTCATGGTCCACTAGCCGAGTCGGCTCAAGGTTCCAAAATCACAGCTCGAGATGAACTTTCATATGAGCCGGTCTAGCCTAGCTCAGCCCATATTAAGGAATTAAATGAAAATATTTTGACATCTCTACTCCTACATCTTATATGGTGTTTTTTAAATTTATAAGATGTTAGATCTTTTTTTTAATAATAAATTCTTAAGATATTTAGATAAAAAAAATCTTGGATCTTATAAGATATTAATAATGATAATTTTATAATTAATATGATTAAAAATTAAGAAATCTTGTTAATATCTTCAAAATAAGTTAGAAACTTCTCATTTTTTTAAAAAGAGATTATAAGTTTTTAACATTTCATTTTAGAAATTTATTAGTTCAATTACCAAACACTTTTAAACAGTGTATCTGTTTAATTCAAATCAATTTATATAATCCTTTCTGAAAAGTTAAACCTTTCTATAGAAGAATATAACCTTTGCATTTTATTCCATAATTAAATAATAATTTTATAATTAATTAATTATATAAATAAAAAGAGAACAAGTAGCGTGTTGAATAATTTATTTACGCACTTTTATACAAATAAGTTCTAAGTGATTTTATAAATAAATAATATATATTAACTTTCACACTTTTTCTCCACTTTTTTATTCAAATTTTATGTCCTATAAGTATTTTATATACAATAAAATTTTTTCTTTCTTTTCTTGTATGGAACAAGCTCCACATATATTTTCAATATATATATATATATTATATTTCTGCACATTTTTCTAAATTGTAAACTTCCACACTATTTTCAACACACAAGTTAACAACATTTTTCAATATCATTCCTAAAATTTTGATAAGTCTTTCGATCTTTTAGGCATTTTTGAACTTTTGAGAGGCGGTAAAACTCCCGTATGACAAATTAACCGACTGTTTTAGTCGAGTTTAAGACAAATACTATAGCATTGAGGTTATCCATTTTACTCATGTCTTTTCCTATTTTTTAATTTTTTTAATTATGTTTTTATGTTAATGATTCTTTGTTCAACCAAATGATCAATTGGAAAGCCAAAAGAACAAGACATGAATGCAAGGGAGGGATCCGCAAAGTGCATGCTTGCTTTACGAATTAAGGAGACTCTCCTATATATTACTTCTTTTAGCTTTTAAATCTTGTCATATTGCTTTGATTAGTTTCAATCTTTCTATATTTATTAGTATACGTTGGTTATACTTTTAAGACATGTTTGGTTGGCTTGAGTGATAACAATCTTATTATTATTTATTTGGATTGAGTGATAACGATCTAATAAGCCTATTTTATAACTATCATTCCGCGTCAATATGTGTAAAGTGTGTGATAATTAATCCAGCCAATCACCCTAGTATCATTTATCCCACACTTGTGTGTTTGTGTTCAATTATTTTTTTGCCCCTAATATATTCAAGAAGTTTAGTCATGTAAGTTGATTTTAATTAACCAAATTAAGTTATTAATCTACGTATCCGAGTAGGTGTTTTGAACTAGAAATTTCAAAACAAATTGGAAAAAAAATTGAAAGATAAACTTACAGAAAAATATGAATTAACCTGTGCTAATAGAAACATAAATAAACTTAATCAATGAAGGTTTTTTTCTATGTAAAGGGACTTAATTATTGAAGATTATTAAATAAGAGAACGATTTCAGCAGCGTATATCTTAAAAAGATTAATAAAAAGGCCATGAACTTTATCCTGACTTTAAATTAGTTGAATAAATAACAATAGCCCAACCAAATGAAATCTCAAAGTAAAATTATGGAGACAGGGTTATCATAACCATATGCTTCTCATAATAAATTCATTGCTAGCAACATGTGGAAGAACCTATCCTCATTTTTAATCTAAAAATAGCATGCTGTGCATTTGTTCAAATGATGCAAGTCCAAATACGAGGAATTTGAATTTTTAAAAAAATAATATTGAATGACTTTTTAAAGTAAAGCTCCTCTTTTTTTTTTTTTTTTCCCTTATGGTTTGAATTTGTATGAGTTTTTATTTCTTTTTAAGCATTCAATATATTTTTTTTAAAATTTAAATACTATATACAAGGAAGAGTTAATTTAATTTCATTCACCGATAATATAATCAAAGAAATTGCTAGCGAAATTTACATCTCCAAATGGGGATGACAGCATGCAAAAGAAACCATCGGGGGAGGGGGAGGTGTTGGGTATAGTGGGGCTATTTATAATGTGTTATGTACATAGAGAGGAGAAAGGAAAATTTTATTTTAACATCGACGAAAAGATCATTATTTAAATTTAATTAAAAGTAAGAATTTAAATTTAACAATAATCATATGAATATATATATATATATATACACACACATAAATAATTATGCAAATTAAATTATACTACAATGATAAAAAATCACATACATTATGATGTGATAAATTATCACAATATAATTTCAAAAACCAACGAAACATGCCCTACTCTTTCTTTTTCTTCTCTCCCTTAACTTAGGTTTAAATGTATGTTCAGCAGGTGAATGACCACAACTTTCAATTAACAAGTTGTGGATCCGATTTAGTCCGTGATATTTTATATCCTTATTTCTTTTATCTTGCATCAAAATATATTTATTTACTTTTAATATTTCATGATATTTTTAACAAATTTTTTTAATATATCTATATCTTCGTTGCATACTAATTCTATACAAGTATTCTTAACTTTAGCTTTAACATAAGTACAAACAGCATACATCTATGCGTAAGTACATCCCTTAAATGTTTTGATTTATAAGCTACGATATCAAAATTTTCTTATACGGGTTTAACTTTTTTAAAAAAAATTAAAAAAGGAAATAAGCTAACAAAGTTGATTGATGGTAGCATAGCAAGTTTAGAAATCTTTCGAAATTGTCTCCATGATTAGCAAGTCCTTTATCCTTTTTCTTGTCATGGCATCATAAATTATAAAACTAATTAATCATTTCTTTCTTAAAGAAAATAGAACTTTAGGGAGGGGTACATTATCGGACAATGATAATGTCAGAAATTATAGCAAAAAAATAACTATGCACGAACACTTTTTCATGCGAAAGAGCACATAACTTCTATCATAAAATAATTTATTGCTAAAAGGTAGGTTTGGCAAATGAATTCCTATGGGTAATTTAGGAATCTTTAATATTGAGTTGGATAAATTTATCCATGAATAAAATTAATATTTTATTAGATATGAGATAGTGCATTTATTATCTGTAGTTAATAGGTAATGTAAAGTCTATGAGTACTTGTAACTCATTTTTTAAAATTTAAAGATAAATTAATTATATATTTAAAGCATATCAATAATTTTTTAATTTAAAAACAATAATTGTAAGTGTTTACCAAATTTAATATATATTATATTCTAAATTTCAAATTAAAATTTTATTATATATCAAAAAAATTTTAAATTAAAAATATAAAAATTACTCAAATATTATTATTATTGTCGAAGAACCCTTGAATATTTTCGTACGAATTAAAGAAAATTTTAAAATAAAAATTTTGTATTTATATATATGATTATTTACAAATTACTCGTAGGTACGAGCGGGCCAAGTGAAAAAATAGTGTGTAATTAATGAATGTGTAAAGCTCATATTTTTATAAAGTTGAGGAGATGAGGCCCCATCACTTGCCTTTTTTTTTTTTTTCTTTTTTTTGTGTATTGATATAGATAAGTTTTTGCCATACTGCAAAATTATATCAATTGAAATCATAAACAAATGATAGAAAAATAATTCTTGAATGTTAATATTTATTTATTTTTAAAAATTATATTTGAAGTCAGAATATTTTATTTCAGTTTCATTGCATTTGATTCAGCTATAAATAAATCAATTTTAACTACCTAAATAAGTGAGGAAAAAAACCATTTAAAATAATTCTTTTTGATACATTTATTTTTTAGTGTCACTCCACATATTGCTAATCTAGTAGTCTTGAAGAGGGCTTGATAATATGCGTGTGTATGTATCTACATTAGATTAACAAAATAAGTATTAATACTAATTTTTATATATAAGTATTGATAATTAAATAATAATAAGTAAAATTACACGGCCTTGTTGCCGCTGGGACCTCAGCAGCATTGCCAAAATCCACCATCCGACCATCCTCATCATCATCCTCATCATCATCATCGTAATGCTCTTGACCAAGCTCCGCCACCCCCCGCCGCTGTGAAGCTCGCCACCGCCGCGTCGTCCCATAATATGGACACCAACAAGGTATTACGGTTCTCCCACAGCTCTCTCTCTCTCTGCTCATTTTCTTGGTCTTCTAATTTCCATCTGCATTCATTCGCTAAACCCTAGCTCCCGCTTACTCTCAACTCGATCTACCTCAGTGACTTACCTGTTTTCTCGATCTTTGCTTCTTAAAAGGATCGGAGGAAGTGTATCCGCGGCGATCTGAGAGTTTGTTCGTTTTCATGGATGTTTTTACTTCTAGATTTGAGGGTTTGAGCTGAATTTTGCAGGAGAGAGAATGTCTGTCTGTAGTTGATTTTTATTTGTTTTTTCTTGTGGAATTTCTGAGCTTTTTATGTTAATGCGCCCGGTTTGGAGAAAAATTGTAAATTTTGAGTTCAAAGTATTTTCTTCAAGGTTAGTTGTTGGTAGATTTTGCTATTTCCTTTTCTTTTTCCTGATTTATTTATGCCCGCTTTATGCATATGTATTTGCACGCAATGCATATGCCAAATGATTGATATTGGTGTCAACTATAGATCTTTGATGGACTCTTGATTCTTATTTTAATGAAAACGTCTTTTGAATTTAAGTTACTATCCCTTGTCTCAACCTTGATACTTTCTTTGGGTAGACTTTAGCTGCCTTTCTTTAACTTTAGGAGGCCTCAATATGCAGAATTGGGTTTGTTTCTTTTGGCTGGCCGACGGCTTATTCTCCTTAAAATAAAAGTAGTCTGCTTGTTCCCTTCTCAAGTTTTCTGGCATGTGATGCTTTCTTCAAAGCCATAGTTTGTAGCAGACAATGCTTTTTTGGTGTGAGATCCTTGTCCTTTTTGGATTTCCTTGTTTCACTTCTCCCTAGGCAGTTTATGATTCTCCAATTGATCCTTTGCTGATCTATATGGCAATAATGTGAGGTCATATATGCTAATTTGGTTAATATGGATAGAAAATAATTTTTGGTGAAGCATTGATGCTCTGGCTTCAATTGGTTTTCAGGAGATGGCAGGGTCTATGGCTGAGGGGAATGATCCACTCACCGGTCACATTATTTCCACTACCATTGGAGGGAAAAATGGCGAGCCCAAGCGGGTGGGTGTTGAACTCCATGTTTGGAGTTTCAGTTACTGCTCCCTTAAATTCTAGAAAAGATTTGGATATTAAAATTATTGAGCTCAGTATTCCTTTTTTTAATGCTAGGAATAACTCTAGTTGTATGGTGTTTATGAATAATTAATTACTGATCTGAATTATCTTCTTAACGGTAGCTAAGACCTTGCTTGTGGTGCTTTATGCAGACAATTAGTTATATGGCAGAGCGTGTCGTGGGTACAGGATCATTTGGAATAGTTTTTCAGGTCTGTTTCTGATATGATCCAAATGTGTTTGTTTTGTCCTGGTTTTTTGGAGCTAATCAATTGCAGCCATTCTTTTGCAGGCAAAATGCTTGGAAACTGGAGAGACAGTGGCCATAAAGAAAGTTCTACAGGATAGGCGGTATAAAAATCGTGAGCTGCAGTTAATGCGGTTGATGGATCATTCAAATGTGATTTCCCTAAAGCATTGTTTTTTTTCTACAACAACCAAAGATGAGCTTTTCCTTAATTTGGTCATGGATTATGTACATGAGACTATGTACAAGGTCCTAAAGCATTACACAAATTCAAATCAAAGGATGCCACTCATCTATGTCAAACTCTATACCTATCAGGTTTGATTTATTTCTTTGTCTTTTCTCAAAACCTTCTTTACAGTTGAATTATCTAAATCAAATAGATTTGCACCCTGTTTTAGTTATTTAGGGGGCTTGCATATATGCATACGGTTGCTGGGGTGTGCCATAGGGATATAAAACCTCAAAATATATTGGTGAGTGATTCCAGGTCTCTTTTCTGTCAGTACTGTCGTTTCTGGGCTGATGTGCCCTCCTGGATCAATAGAACTGTTTGTTCATTTCTTCGTTTGCATTTTTTGTTTTCCATATAAAGTGATACTGTGTGCTGTCTGCAGGTTGATCCTCTTACCCACCAGGTCAAGATTTGTGATTTTGGAAGTGCTAAAGTTCTTGTAAGTAAATTGCCTTGTTTGCTGGGCCTTAATGTTGTTATATTCCTCTCAAAAGCTCCCTAAATTTCTATGTGTCAGTGCATCTTTCTGGTTTTTGCACTGTGGCTGCATATCCATGTTATGTGAATACATGTGCAGGTACCAATTTTATTTGTTCTTGCCCTCACCACTGAGAGGAATTGATTACATTTTTCTTGTGTGATGCACCAAAGTCAGTTGGATTGGAAAAGTAACCAAAAGTTTATTTAAAAAATTCTGTGCTTTATTACTATTTAATTCTAAGTATGTTTTTAGATTGTCAAGAATATTGCCAGCACAGAGAATACTATGAGTTATCACCCCATAAATATAGGATAGAAAGAAGCAAAAATTACTGTGAGAATATCTTTTCTTGAATTAGAGTAGAAGCATGAGTAATGAATTATGTTTTGTTCACGATGCTGCAACAACTAACCGTAGGTTGATCGCTACCTTAACCAAATAAGGGATGGATTGCTATCCCACCGAGGGCGGTCAGTTAGTTTGCTGCTCCCATTAGTGTGATTGGTGCACAATAATTTTCCTGGGGACTGACCAAGTTGTTTTGCTGTCTTCTAAGCCAAAGTGAGGGATTGATGTGGCATCTTTTGTTGCATTTGATTCTCTCTGCAGTGATAAATGACTTACTTAGTGATTACATTATTTATTTATTTATTTATTTTTTCATATGACGGGAGTGATTGGTAATAACTCATGTTTTCATTGAACTTATTGTTTAGTTATTGACGCCATTATTGCCTATGAATTTCTACTTATGGTTTTGCTTTTCAGAATCTCAGCTTCCTTACCCTGTAAATTTATAATTCTTAGGTGAAAGGTGAAGCTAATATATCCTACATTTGCTCTCGTTACTATCGGGCTCCAGAACTTATATTTGGTGCAACTGAATATACAACGTCTATTGATATTTGGTCAGCTGGTTGTGTCCTTGCTGAGCTACTTTTGGGCCAGGTTTGTGTCATTGCTGCTCTGTCATATGCGGTGTATATACTTTTTCTTATGCCCTTTTTGTGCAATGCACACTTTTGTTCTATCACAGCCTCTCTTCCCAGGAGAAAATGCTGTTGACCAACTTGTAGAGATTATCAAGGTATACCTTCACTGTGTATATTATATTTTTTAGGATCAGAAATGAGATTAATGCTATACGTTTGTTAAACATATGGCTTTCTCAAATAGGTTCTTGGTACTCCGACTCGAGAAGAAATTCGATGCATGAATCCAAATTATACTGATTTCAGGTTTCCCCAGATTAAAGCCCATCCGTGGCACAAGGTGTGATTACACACCACATATTTCTTCTGTGGTGCATACAGAAAATTCCAGTTCATCTTTGGATGACATTTTTGTTTCAGGTTTTTCATAAGCGGATGCCTCCTGAGGCCATTGATCTTGCTTCACGGCTACTTCAGTACTCACCAAGTCTTCGCTGCACAGCAGTATGTTTGATTGCAGCGCTCTTATAGGATTTTATTGTCATATATGTCACTTAAAACTCTGATGTTCCTGTTGGAGTTCATAGCAAAGCACTGAATAACAATCATATGATGTTTTCTTTGAATTTAAAATTGTACATATTCTTTTAATTTGTGATAACCTATATTATTCACTCGTTGAATTATTAAACATAATATTTCTTTCCTTCCAGTTAGAAGCATGTGCCCATCCTTTCTTTGATGAGCTTCGAGAGCCCAATGCCCGCCTCCCAAATGGTTGCCCTTTCTCCCCTCTCTTTAACTTTAAGCAGGAGGTATGCTATCTAATTTCTCCTCCTTTTATTTCTGTTTCCTTTTGTGTTTGAATGTCTTTCTTTTGAGTGCCTCTTGTGAGAAGTAAATTCTTTTCTCATGTTTGCCTTCTGACAAATGGATGCTGGACAAGAGGGTATGTTACCTTCCTGCAATTTTGGCAAAAGCAAATGCATAATGTTTTGCAGGAGTAACATTTCAGTAATATGTACTCATGTATTGCACTCATGTTTATCGTCAACTTATGGTGCTGCCTTGGCTAACACTATTCTTTATCTATTCATGTGCTGGTAGTTTATTTTCCTTTGACATTTTGCTTGAAAAAGCAGAAATTGTCATTCAGTCAATACTGAAGCTGCTTAATTACTGGTTATTTGATACAAATAGCAGGGAATTCCATGAATCTTTGAATTGGCTGATGGCGTTCATCTTCTTGCTTTGCTCTGAACCTTTATGATTTTCTATGCCCTTTTTGTGTACTCTATTTCTCAAAATCTTTCTCTTTAAATTCGTATTCTGCAACTATTTAAACCCAGTTAGCATTGATAATTTCTCTAGATGTGTAAAAATTTGACAGCCAAACGTCTGTTCCATTTAGAATGGTTTTGAGATAGATAGTGTTTAACAAATGTGTTAAGCGCAAAGGGGGTTTGGGGTGGGGGGTGGGAGGAGCAGTTGATTTCTTGGATAGTGGAGTGTATCTCCATTTCAAGAAATTATTGGCTCTTCTCTTGTATTATATGGTTAAATGATGACATCAAATTCACATGATGGCAGTTGGCTGGAGCATCACCTGATTTGATCAACAAGTTGATACCAGAGCACATTAGGCGGCAAGCTGGCCTGAGTTTTCCTTTCTCCCATCCTGCTGGGACGTGATGTAATCTGATGCTGTGTTCATTTAGTTGATGGATAGGTAGCAAAAGAAAAATCTCTCTGGTCAACATTATTGGGTGTCTGGACCCAAGTTGGTGGTTTTTGACGCCTCCTATGAATGATGTATGTATGTATAGTGGCTACTCCGGTTTAACAGCAAAGTTGGCTTTGTCTAATATTGTTGTAGCTAAACAAGTTTCAGCGCCTCTGTACATCTGTTTCTGTTGAAAAAAGGATTCTGATATGTAGGAGCAAGTATGATGGTGGTGGTGTGTATTCATGTCAATCCAAGCAGATTCTCTTAAAACAGCATAGCCGCAGCAGGATTTTGGTGTATTTCCATTTGTTTTTCTTTTGATTAGTACATGTAAGTAGTCAAATACTTGAAGTCCTATTAAAGAGCTTACTGTGTTCTTCCCCCATGAGCTCTTTTTTCATTCTTCTTGCAGCAGCTAGTTTTCAGATATATATAAACTGGTGAAACTAGGGACCAGAAACATACTTCACACTTTATCCAATGATTGCATTTCTTAAAACTCTGTAGATGTAGCATCTCTGCATCTGTACCATTCTATCGACATGATTATCTTGCAAAAACAAATATTGGCGATTCTTACAGTTGTTTTCTTTGTTCTCTTTCCCTCCCTCTCTTTTTATTTTAGGTGAGAATTGACTCTCTCAGTTGTTCACTGTTGTACCACAAAGTCGTGAAATTTTACGGCTCAGATGTCACATTACGGAGTGTGATGGAACAAATGGAGAGACAACAATGGCCGCTTCCAATTTCATGTAGTTCAATTTTTCCATGATTTGAACCAAATTCTGATAAATTACTCCACTAATTGCAAAACTAGGGGCCAAAAACTGAACATCTGTTCACTAGAGTGGAAGATGCTATCTACTGCTTCACGAGTCAGCCTCGTGTTATTGAAGGTCCAATACCTTTTGCATTATAATGGGCTCACAATCATGACTTCTATAAGGGAAAATGTTACCCATGAGAATTTCATTTACTTTCAGGGGTTTCAAAAAATCTGCCGAAGTACGTCTCTAAGTATATATAAAGCCTCCATGTCATTTTGTTGTGGCCTCCCTAAGCTGATTTTTGTCACAGAACCAACAAGTCTCTAAGCTGATTTGGTGACCTCATGTATAGCATTCGCCAAGTAACCAACATTGCCAGTAGTCACTCCAGCCATACTGTATCAGTGGAGAATATATATCAAAATGTTGGATATTCGTACAGAAGATGGTGAAAGAAACAAGATGCAGGCTTAGCAGAAGTCCCAGAAACAAAGAAAACCAGATGTTACCTAATATGGCCATTTCAAGTCATGTATACGTGGAAGTCCTTTGTCAAGCAATCTACTTGTTCAGGTGTCATTCCACTATAGCAAAACATGCCCATCTGCTTGCAAATGCAAATCTTTTATCAACTTCATGTGACGAAATTTTAAGAATTTCAAAGAAGAAAAAAGGATAGATTGGAAGACCTGCTTGGTGATTTGCTCCCATGACAGAGGCGAACCCAACTTTTCAAGATTTTCTTGTGGAGCAGTTCTCATTCCAATGATGCGATCAGCCATTCCCTGGAGAAAAAAACTTCCTATGATTGTTAGTAGCACAAATAATAGATTTTGAGAGCTATTAAACAAATATCCAGCCATGCATTGAGAAATCTTTGACACAAGCAGCGACTAACTGTCATCCATCAAGATCAACTTTTTCCTTCTCTTGTATCGGGATGAGTCTCTAAACAGTTCCACTGAAGATAATGTCCTTCCCCAGCTGCTCCCATTAATCAAAAGGTCCTAGTTTTGATCATCAACTGTAGTTTGTTGCTATTAAACTAACTGACTTCTACTAGAACATACCACGGTGAAGTTTTCATGACAAAGTAAGCCTTCAAACACGATTAAAGATTAACCAATGTACCTTTGAAAATGCATTCCTATATTTCCTTTTCTTTATTTTTTCATTAGTTATCGTATCTCTGGAATCACACAAACTCCAAGAAGCAGCATGAGAAATAATTTCCATTCAAGTTCCATAATCGGTATAGTTAGGATTAGCTTCTATACCTACAACAGTGAAACCAACTGATACTGCAAAAGAAGTTAGTAAATTACTTTCACTTCCTTCAGCCATAAGTTTTTCAAGTCTGGATCACCAAGAATGGTGGAAACAAGGAGTGCACCATGAACAGGTGGATTACCGTACATGGGTCTTGCAAGCTGCTGTAACTGACTTTTCACTGCCACAGCTTGTTTCTCATCCTCACAAACCACACTGCAATCAATATAGAAAGCATTAAAATAAGAACATGTTTTTGTTTTGTTTTATTATGGTAGATCCTAAGAGTTGAAAAAGGGATCAAGCAAATAATACTTGTGTATGTTTGTGTTGCATGCATCTCTTATTGCATTAGAATAGCAGGTGTCAATTTGCAAGGATCACATGCATTGACAAATTACAGGATCTCGGCTTACACACCAGCTTTCAGCAGTTTCCAATGTTCATTCTAATCAAACAGACCTACAGTTGATGTAGGAAAAATTAAAATTGTAACGACACCAATAAAGTCACTTTGAAATATCAAATTCCGCACTTCATGATAAGGTGAAAGCAGAACTGAGAAACCCCCCCAACAGAATTTATCAGATGCCAAACCTAAGAGTGTCTCCCTAATAATATGTGGCAATAACTCTATTACAACTCTTGAGAGAATGGCGGATAGAATTCATGACCAAGTTTATTCTCCATCTGCATCTATATGCTATTTTGGGTTTTGCACATTATGATTTCCATTATGATGATATGTCACGTAGCCAAGCTCTGGATAGGTAATTCCAGGCATATGGTTTTTCAAATTTCAACAGGAATGTGATCTTCACAAGATTGCCTCCTTAAGTCTTGGAATTGCTTCATACTCCAAAAAGACCTTCCTCTCGTCTAAGTCTAGACAACAAATCAAATTTCAACTAAAGACTACATCTCTCTAAATACACAACAGATACGCAAAAGAATCACAGAATTATGCAGTTGGAGAATTCACATTCAGAAATTCGAATTAAATTGTCATAGGATTTCGAGCTAAGATTATAAAATCTTAAGTAGAGAGAATAGCTGAGGCAACAAACTCTCTGGCCATAAAGTCCCATATTCTTTGCATATGATTGAGCACATCCTATCAAATGGCCGCCCTCAAGAAAAATCCGAATGGACTTAGCATCCCTTTCTGGATCACCGCTGGCAAAACCTTGATATGCCATGTCAAAGAAGGCAAAGTGTCCTTTAACCTGAGCATGTTACAAATTGCATCATTACTAAATAAAATAGTGAGGACTGTTGTGCATATGATAATACACAGAACGATATGCAGAAAGAATAAACAACATAGACCTTCAAAACAAAAATCAACAAGAGATGTGACCTTGAATTGGTATGAGATCTCCTTCCATTGTTCTTCCGTAGGATCCACTCCAGTTGGATTATGAGCACAAGCGAAGCAGAAAGAAAGACCCGTTTGGTGCATTCTGTGCCAAAAGAGAACTAAGAATCTATGTTCCCCCTATAGAAACAAATAAGCAAATAAACTCATTTCCAGTTTATCAAAGTGATTTGCACCTTTATGTCATCCATCATTGAAGCAAAGTCCAAACCCCTTGATTCTGGATGATAATAATGGAATGTTGTGAGGAACATGAGCATCTCTTGAGATGTTGTGATGACTGCAAGGATCTCACAGTAAATCAGAGAGTGGATAGTTTGAAGCAAGTACAGAATCACGAATGCAAGTGAAAATAACTATTAAATATTAATATATACATTCATATGAAGCATGCAAGAGCAGACTAATTGGGGAACTAACACTGACTTGGCCCAGGTGGGAAGTGGAATATAGATTTGAGATTCAGGGGAAAAACGCTTTTGGAAGTCAGCAAAGGGCCTGGATGCACTGGCCCGGGAAAGAGCTTGCACTGCTGCAATTCTCTTATCTTTAATCAAGTCAGAATTCTCCCCATACACCAGCTTTAAAGTCTCTTCAATCATTTTCACATTTCCTCCCATGGGAAGATATTCCCTGGAGCAATGTTTGTTAATCCTAAATTCCTATTCAATTGAAATCAGAACAAAAACCTGCAACTATATTAATAACTCCTATTTCGTGCCTCGTGGAAAAACTTATCTGATTTGCTTTCAGCACATACATTCGGGAATTGTTGGAGAAAGATGTAAATGGAAGAATGAAATAACAGCAATATGACATAATTATTGTAGTGATACCCAGAGAGAAATAACAAATGTATCGTCTGAGAATTCCCCAAATAAATTATAGTGAATGCTGAAAAAGATAGCAATAGCCCAAGAACTACCGTTAAGATTTCTGTATCAAATTATCCTTTCATAATTCAGGAAGATGGTTAAGGTTTTTTTCTATATTAATATTGCAGAAAAGAAAATTATCATAATACCGGTGAAATATGAGTGTTTTAAAAACATTGTAAAACGCGGTGTATTTGTGCGCCTTCACCTTTTCATTTCCCGTCGGCTGTCACCTTCCAGTGCAAGTTATCGTAGAAGGCACCGTTTGCAAGGTGAAGGTGTAGCTTCAAAGTGGCCTTCACGTGAAGGCTTAAGGCATGGAGCTCATGCCTTCACTAGAAAGTTGCATTCATTCCTGCAGGCTCCATGCAGTCTTCATGAATGAAGGCTGCAAATGTACACACATCTTTCATTCAGGTGAAGGTCGGCCTTCACCAACCTTCACGTGAACTTAATTAATTGGTTGTTGGTCAATATGCCTTATAAATATGAGAACTCAAATAAATTAAATTCATAATGCAATCTCAATGTGCTGCAGAGCAGAGAGAGAATTCAAAAGAGAATACAAAGAAAAACAAAATGAAAAAAAAAATAGTTTCATAATTATTTAATCATTTCAACCAAAGAAATATTTTTATTGAGGTAAAAATTTAAATTTGGTATCATTAAATTAAAATTTTGTATTTCATCCAAAATTTTTGTAGGAGGTAGAATGATATATTTTTATTATTTGTTTAACAAAAACAAGATTTTGGATGAAGAATAAAATTTAAATTTAACAATACCAAATTTAAAATTTTACCATAACAAAAATACTTCTCTAGTTGAAATAATAAATTAATTATAACACTAGATTTTTTTCCCTCTTTTCCCTTTTTTCACTCTATATTTCCCCCTTTTTTGGTTCTCACTTGAATTCTTTCTCTACCCTCCTTCACATTGAGTGTTGCATTGTGCCCTCAGTCCGTACAAGTCCTCATATTTATAAGAGGGTTGGCCAACACCCCGACCAACATCCCATCGATTAAGTTCACTTGAAGGTTGGTGAAGGCAGTCTTCATGTGAATGAGACATGAAGGTTGCACATTTGCGCACTTCATTCATGAAGGTTGCATTGAGCCTTGATTTCAGCTTTCATGTGAAGGCCACTTTGAAGACGCAGGTCTTTGACCATGCCTTTGCCTTGAACACTGCACCTTCTACATTGGCTACACAGAAGGTGATAGGTGTTAGGAAATGAAAAAGCGAAGGTGTGATGATACACTGTCTTTTACAATATTTTCAAAACACCCATATTTTTATAGTATTTTGATAATTTCTTTTTTTTCTTTTCAGCAGTATTAATATAAAAAAACGGAGGCATGTTGTTATAGCACGCCTCGTGACTCCGTAGCGACACAAGGCTCCTGCAGTTGGCCTTCAAAAGGAAGCAGCCTCGGAATGCCCTCCACACAAAGGCGGAGCCAGGGGAGGCTGGCGGGGCAGCTGTACTCCTCAAAATATTAAAATTTCATTTTTCATATTAAAATTTTTGAAATGTTACACTTTTGCCCCCTTTCAAAATATTAAAATCTTATTTTTATATTAAATTTTTTATAGTATTATATTTTTGTTATTCTCAAATTATAAAATTTGCCTCATTGTATTTCTTTATATATATATATATAATAAAAAATATATATATTTTTGATAATTCAGAATTTTGCCTCTTATAAACAAAAATTTTAACTCCGCCCTTGCATCCACAACTTTTTTGGGGAAGACCTTCCCCCAAAAGATGGTGTGCACCTCACCGAGAATTCATCACAGGTGATGGCTAAAAAAAGAAAAGGAAAATTAAGAAAAGATAGAAGAAGAAAGAAACAAGTTTGGAGAGGAAGAACAGTGATTATGGACAAAAAAATATTTTGTAGTAGGTAAAAGATCTAACTTAATGCTCTAAACTTTTTTTCGTATATTTTTTGAATAATTTAATTTTTTATTTTTGTATTTTAAATAATATAATGCATTTTTTAATTTATAAGTAAAATTTATATAGTCCTCGAAAAATATGAACTAAAAATTCGAAATAACAAATTAGATTTGTTTTATCTTACTGCAAAATATTATTTTATTCATTATCGCTATCCCCCATCTCCAAACTTTTTTCTTTCTTGTCTCTCTCTTATTCCTGTACTACGTATACCAAAACCCGGTGTTGGTTGTTGGCCTACACCTATATATACATTAAAACTGTGTTGGCCTTTCAAATTTGCTCCTCCCGAGTCACGTTAGGTGCACACCTTCAAAGAAGGCCCTTCCCCAAAAAATGGTGCGAAGGGCATTCGACGTCTGCTACAACTCTTTGAAGGTACACTCGTCTTTATCGAAGGTGAGCTGCAACAGCATCAGAAGCTGTGTTTCGCGACAACATGCCTCATTCTATCCTTCGAATGGAGGTGAGGTATTTATACAATTTATTTTTTAAATCGAATAATTCATATGACAAGGCCGTGTTTGGGCCACCTCTCTGACTCGCCATATTCACAAAAATATTACGCTTTTTAGATGACATTAATTTTATAATTTATTTATTAAATCATATTATTTATATAAGAAAACCAAAAGATAAATAGAAAATTCATACCACAAGCAGCCTTTTAAAAAGTAGTTTAAATAGTTTATTTTATTTTCTATTTCACCTCATATTTTATTTTGTTGATATATAATATGTGTATTAAAATAAAAATAACTATTGAAAATTAAATACACTTTATGTGTGTGTATATATATAAAATCGAAATAAAAAAATAAAATAAATAATTCAAATTACCCGAAAAAGAGAATCAAATATTAAGTGAGACCCATGAATGATAATCCACCAAGCGTTTGAAAAATGGGACCCACTGTGTGGCCGCAAGTTGAAAACAAATGCATTAAAAAATAGGTCAATGTGTTTCCTTCCCACCACCTGAAAACCAACTCCGACTTTAATAGGAATATATACAACAGCCCAAAGTGCAGACATAGCATTTATTATGATTGTTCTACAGTAGGACTAGGGCTAGGGGCTAGATTAGAAATGCAAATAAGATAAGATCATTCATAAACGTTTCAAAATCGGCTCGAATTTAAATAAGCTGAGTCTAGGCTCGTCAGTCAAGCAAATCGAGACAAGTTTGATAATCTTTAACTTGATAGGTTCGCGAACTTAAACGAACTTTTTATTATATATATATATTTTATATAATAATAATAATAATAATAATAATAATAATAAAAATTTTTATTTTAAGAAAAAATAAAATTATTTAAAATTGAAAAGAAAATCCCTAAATCCTTATTTTGATTGAAAAATACGTAATTTAGAATTTGATAACTATCAGAATTGTATTGGTATTGTTGGATTATATTTTTATAATATTATTTATGGTATGGTGTGGTATTTGTTATTATAATTATTTCAAACCTAAATAAGCTTAAGCTCATCCGAGCTTAAACGAGTCAGAGCACATTCGAGTTTATATGAGCTCAAACTCGTCAAATACTATACGAATCGATCCTTATCGAGCTTTAATGAGCCGAGCCGAGCCTGAGCCTATTCTAACGAGTCGAGCCCCAGGCTCGGGCTCAGCTTGGCTCATTTACAGCCTTAGACCAGATAATTAAAACGAACACCAAAAAAGAATAATCCTCTTTAGCTTTTCCTGTTGAGAGAGAAAAGAAAAAAAAATAAAAATAGAAACATAAGAAACATTTACATGTTCAAACTGCTGGTGATTCTCCCCTCAGCTTCGCTCAGCTCCGAGCACGCTGGATTTCGAGAGACGACCAGAGCATCCGACCCGAAGCAGCTGCATCATGGAATGGAGTACGGAGCACGGAGGCTAGCACAACCGGTAGCACGGTTCGTGCATGAGAGAGTGTCCAAAAATGGGAACGGGCGGCTCGGTGGAGTGCTCAACGCCTATTTTAAAGAGTTCCTTTTTTTATCTCGAAATGCGTAACGTGGCGGCTTGTGAGGGTGGAGACAAAGACACTGATGTTTTTGGCTGGATGTGAAATTCCGTGATTCACCTGCAACGAGTCATTTACTGATTGTTGTTGTTTTTCGGGTTTTGATCAAAATTTAGGCCGGGGGGCGGGGGAGGGGTGGGGGCTGAATTCTTTATTTTATTTTAATTTAATAAATTTTTATTAAATATATTTAATTTTTAATTAATTATTTTTGAAAAATATATATAATACACATAGTATGTATTTAAAAAAAGAATAAAATATGAAACAAAAAAATGAAATAAAAGATCTTAACTAAATCAAAGGGTAGATTCTGGATTTATGGTGTTAGGGGTTGTCGAGGACTACATCCTCGAATTGTAATCTTAGTTGCACTTGAAGTTTTTTCTTTTTCTTTTATTTTTTTCTTTTTATAGTTATTTTTTAATATAAATAAAAAAGGTCTAGAGGCCAACCCATTGACAATTGTCCTTGGTATAATTTTCTTCAGTATGAAATACAAATTCTACATTGTGAAATATTCAAATTAATATTATAATTATCACTTAAAAAAATAAAATTATTGTTATACTCTTTTGTTAAATTTCCAAATCATATAAGTGATTGACTTATGATTTAATATAAAAAAATGACTGTTGAAATTTCAACATTTGGGGAAAAAATTATCAAGTTATACCGTGTAGAAAGTAAGAATTGTTTATAACCTAGCTAGATTTTTTATTAATTGTAGAGCTAGTATGCGCCTAGTGTGATGCATCGAAAATAATTATATGATTGAATAATTTATTTTACTTCATGTGATTAAAATATGAATTGCAATTATTTTTAGCATTTAATGAAAAAAAATCTATTACTAATTAAATAAAATAATATGAATATTTTAATTAAAAATATTATATTTAAAAATAATTTATACTCAAATAAATTGTAGAATATCAAAAATTGCTCACTCTAGGTTTATAAATTATACAAATATTTATAAAATGATAAAATTTAAAAAATAAATAAAAGAATTAAGAAAATAAAATAGAGTAGGATATTTTACTAAATACGAATTTTAAATAAGATATATTGTAACACCCCTAAACTTAGCATTTTAGAAAGTAAGGTTTTAAAAAAATATATATTAATTTGATAAAATTTTTGGGGTTCAAAATATAAATAAGGAGGACTTAATTGTAGGACATTTGAAAGTTTTGGGGGTTAAATAGAAAATATTTTAAATCAAATGGGTCAATTTAAGGCAATAACTTGTTGTAGGGCTCAATTGCAAACTGAAATAAAGTTTTGGGGCCAATGTGAGGCACTGAATAAGCTAAGGGATTGAATTGAAATTTGAAGAAAATTGCTGGTATTCAAACTGAAACTTTCAAAAGTTTAAAAATGTAAAAGAAAGGCCCTACCATTTTATCAAATTCTCTCATCATACCCTCACTAGCCCATCAATCCAACACCTGTTCGATGCTAGAAAAATTGCAAACCCAGCTAACCACTCTTTTTCACTAGTCTCAAGAAACGCATTGGTGCCAAATTTGCCTAGAAACAACCAATGGAATGCCAGGAATCGGCAACCAAACAGGAGCTCTCAATGGTGGTGGCAGGAGATACTATTCTAGCAACTGTTGGCGGTAAGCAAGAGGTGGGTTTTGATAGGCTCAACTAGAGGAATGCAACGGTAGCTTCAATTTCAAGAATGGACCACTAGTGGAGGAGTAATTAAGGAAAAACGATGCGGCGGCATTGGTGGCATGCTGGTGATTTTCCTGCAAATTAACCAGCCAATCAACGTCCGATTCTAAAATTCATTAGTGCATTTTGCTTCCCTCATTGAAGTGCATCGGGTAGTGAAGGCCGCGTAGAGTTCTTGCTATGGTCCAACGACTTCCAGACAGAATCTTTAGCTTGATGATCTGAGAACATGCAGGTTGGTTTTGAATTATGAATTAACCTTGAACTCAATTAATTTGGTAAAATCTTGATTAATTGATTCCTAATTTAATTTGATTAAATTGTTAGGCTAATTTCTGATGTAAATTCAGGTTAATTGGATGAACATTATATTTTTTAAGTGAAATGATTGTATAAGAATTCAGTTATAAGTGATGTACGGATTCGAATTCGATAATAAAAAATTAATATTTATTAATTGAGTTAATTGAAGTATTTGGGAAGTTGAAATTGTGGAATGAAAATAAGACTTAAATATTATGAATATATATGTTAAATTCATGGATGTGGGCTAAATTTAATTAATTATGGACTGAGAATATTAATCTAAGTATTGATAATGAAAGTAAGTACTAGCTCGGAATTGATAAAATATTAATTATGTGAGTTGTGATAAATTTTCCATGCAACATTGGGGTTTCTTGGTAGCAATTATTGCAAGATATAAACCTAATTCTTATGTGGAAGCAATTAAAGATGAACGGTGGAGAGAGGCTATGAGAAAAGAAATACAAGCTTTAGAAGATAATGGTACATGGACAGTTGAAATTTTGCCACCTAGGAAGAATGAAATAGGGAGCAAATGGGTTTACAAAATTAAGTACAATTTAGATGGAAGTGTTGAACGATACGAGGTGTGGTTGGTGATATTGGGAAATAATCAAGTTGAAGGCATAGATTATCAAGAGACTTTTGCTCCTACAACAAAAATGGGTACTGTACGCACATTTCTTGCCATTGCGACTGCCAAGAATTGGGAACTCCATTAGATGGATGTCCAAAATGCTTTCTTACATGGCGATTTGGAGGAAGAAGTTTACATGAATATGCTACTTGAATTTATCTCTTAATCACCAAGGAAGGTTTGTAGACTCCAAAAATCTTTATATAGTTTGCGGCAAGCACCTAGATGTTGGTTTGAGAAATTGGCTACATCTTTGAAAGCTTATGGTTTTCAACAATCGTATTTAGATTACTCCTTGTTCACTTATCGAGTTGGGACTGCTTAATTAATTGTGCTTATTTTCATTAATGATCTTATTATCTCCAGTAATGATGTTTTTGTTGTGCAAAGGTTCAAGAATTATTTGAATAATTTTTTTCATATGAAAGACTTAGAAAAGCTGAAAATTTTCTTAGGGATTGAAATGGCAAGAAACTCGGATGGTATTTTCTTGTGTTAATGTAAGTATGCGCTGGATGTGATTTCTAAGGTTGGATTACTGGGTTGCAAGTTGGCTAAAACTTCTTTTGAACAAAATCACAAGCTTGCTCTTATTGAGAGCAATGCTATAGACAACCCTGCTCCATATAGATGCTTGGTGGGTCAACTTATTTATCTAACAATAACTCAACCCTAATTATCTTACTGTGTGAATATTCTTGCACAATTCATGTAGCAGTCAAAGATAGCCCACTGGGAAGTGGCTCTCTGAGTTGTGCATTACTTGAAAGAAAACTCGAGTCCGGGTATTATGTTGTGTGCCAATTGTGACCTCAAATTATCTATTTACTGTGATTTTGACTGGGCTAGCTGTCCTTTGACGAGATGATCTTAGACTAGTTATTTTGTTCTTTTAAGAGAATCACCTATCTCATAGAAGACTAAGAAGCAAGCGACAGTGACTCACTCATCTATTGAAGTTGAATACAAGTTTATGACCACTACAGCTCGTGAACTCAAATGGTTGAAAGGATTATTGGATTCTCTTGGTATGGTAAATTTTAAGCTTATGCATTTGCATTGTGACAGTCAGGTAGCTTTACATATAGCTGCTAATCCAGTCTATCATGAGCGTACCAAACATATTAAAGTGGATTGTCATTTTATACGTAATGAGATACTCAATGGTAACTTTCAAACATATTATGTTTGTAGTTCAATGCTGCTTGCTGATATCTTCACAAAGGTGTTGGGTAAGGATCAATCTGAATTCCTTTTTCACAAGTTGGGCATTCAAGATCCCAATGCTCCAACCTTGAGGGAGGGGTGTTGGAAAGGTTGCTATCAGCTGCCATCTATGTAGGCATTCTCTTTAGGAAATTTTATGTACATATCTTGTATTACCTTTCATTGTATGATTCTTGTTCAATTTTGGTAGTTTTCCTTAATTAGAAGTTTATTTGACAACTATAATATCTTGTATATATGTTCTGTTTCTAGGGTAATTAAGGTAGAATTCTCATTCCAAATTGCTAAGTTATTTTACAAGTATCGAGCTAAATGTTTAGGTCAATAGACTGAGCCTAGTGCTTGGGTAACAAAGTAATGCGGGAAGTATGTTATGATTATTATACTCCATGTCACTATTTGTTACCATTTGTTATCGATTATTGCCATTCATGTTTGATTCTGGGAGCAATAAGGATGAATTTGCCAACAGTCTGTTAAATTTGGTATGATATGTGCTTTGTTACAATATTGCTTCATATCGTAAAGTCTTGCTTCTTGTTGAATTTATTTATCAATTGCTCCTTGTAAATATTTTGTTCGGTAAGGTCTTACCTGTTCCATGTCTTGTTTCATTGAATTTTCATTCTGTTAATATACTGTCTATTTGAGTTCTATTCTATTATCACATCAATTTATAACTTCTGCAGTTTCGATTCTTCATGATATTTCACTTAATTATTTATTCATTGAATTAGCACTCTTTCATTGGTTTCCCTAGATCTTATGCTCTTACGAATAATTACCACACCTTCTCCCCCTCACTAAGTCCTTCAGACTTATACCTTTTTTGCATTCCTAATTCCTTTTCCCAACTAGGTTGTAGTATCAGAACACAGGGTTTTATTATTAACCTTCCAATGTATCGGATCTAGAGACTCAATTTTGCAATGAACTATGTTTGTAAGTTGAAGCTTGATATGCCTCATGCTGGTGATTATGCATGTATGGCTCTGATACAGATGACAATTGTAGACTTTGTGCTAGTAATTGTATGATAGATTTTTATTTTCTTGCATGATGTAAAATAGTGAATTGTAAGACTAAGTTATAATGAGTTTTTTGGGGTTGATGTAGCTTTTAAATTGCATGTTTTGGAGGTGCGTATTTGGATTTAATTTATTAAATTTAGATTGGAGTAGCACCTCAACACAACGCAACACCTACCAAGTGGGGCACTACATATATTTTTATTTATTTATACATACGTATTTTGGTATGATAAATAATCAAATAATTATTTTTTTTTACAATGTAAAACTTTTTTATATGAGTTCTTAATAATGTGGAAGCTATAGTTATAATTTTCATGACATTTGAGATTTTTAAATGTTAATATCTTTTTTAGATTAAATATATAATATCTTTGTACTTTATCTATGAAAATAGCCTACGTTAGGTTGTTAATTATTTGATAACTAATTCAATAAATAGTTTGTATCATACAAGTTTTACAAGCTAAAACATCTCCTAATATTCCATATAGCTCAAGTAAGTAAAATTTATTTTGTTTTACTTATATATGTAATTATTTTATTATTTTTGAAATTATCAATTAAAATATATTATTTACATGAATAAAATAATGAATCTTTAATATTCAGTTTAAAATAAAATATCAATATCTCGTTAGTTTTTTTAATAATTAGCATATAAAAATTATGAATAATTAAATGGAAATTTAATTTCAATAAAAAATTTTGAATCTCTCATCATTAATCCATGTAATAATATTTTTATAAATTATTATTAACATAAATATTAAAATAAATGTACATGATATAATTATAAAATAGTGTAATTAAATGTATTAAAAATATAGAAAATTGATATCATTTGCTATTTAAGTGGTCATTTATCAAATTTTTAAAAGTTTCAACTGTATCAACTATATATGTCCCATATAAAAGAATTTATTTTAAATAATACAAAATGAGTTCTCCATTATTGTATTGCTAAAAAACTAAATGATTTAAATTAATAATATCAAAGTAAAGTTTAGAGCTTATAGTTGTATGTCATAGGAAGTAGTTGTTTATATTTGAAACTAATTCTTCAATAAAATTATTTGTTATATCCTATATATATAATTTTATCTAAAAATATTATTGTAAAAACAATTGAATTTTTTAAAAACTATGATAAATTGAGAACTTGCATATCAATTAATTTATAATTATTCATTTTGAAACTTCTAACTCTTTAATAAAGAAGTGATGATTTGATATTTTACATAAATATTTGTTTATCTCTTTCATAAGCAACAAATAAGTTGTAAAAATTTTCAAGTAAGTCACGATGTTAAGAGATAATTATGATTGTTAAGTATTTTAATTTTACTTTTGAAATTGTTTAGACAATAATTATTTAATTAATAAATAAAAATAATTTATTTTATCAAATGATTGAATGTTATTTATTTATTAATTAATTTTTTTGATTAGAAATAATTGATTATTGTATTACTTCAACTAAAAATAATGTGATTGTACTATATAAATATCAAAAAATTTATTAAATATGAAAAATTGGTTGTCATGTTTTGAAATAACTTAGTTATCAACGACCTTTTTGAGATAAATTTTAAGCTTTCTTTGGATAAAATATATAATTAAATTAAAAATAAAAAAATCTCACTCTTTAAATAAAATATAAGTTAATATTTATTAGAACTCATATTTATCAGATAATTTCATTACTTCGTATATCCATATAATTTTTTATAGTTAATATTATCAAAGGGAATATAAATTGTGTAACATCCTCGGAAAAATCATATTATTGGTAAAGGTTTATTTAAAATTTATTTCTATAAGTTTCATTAAATTTAATTAATTCTCAAAGTTTTAGGAGTTAAAATACAAATAGAAAATACCCAATTGCACCATCATTTAAAGTTTTGGGGACCTAAATACAATTATTTTGGGTCAAAGGGGTCAAAGGGAGGCACTAACAAGGCTTAGGGATTAAAATAAGATATTAAAATTTTTGAGGGACCTAATTGAAAAGAGAACAAAAAAGGGGGTTAATCTCTAATTAACAAAAGTTGAATTTTATAAAAATAACATTTTCTCCTTTCTTTTTCATTTCACCCACCTACCCTTCACCATTTCTCTCTCACCGATGACCTCTCTCCGGTGACCAAACCTAGGCAAATTTGATATCAATCTCTGCCTCTCTGAACAAGGAACACATCCATACCAATTTCACCCAAAACTAACTAGCAAGGTAGCAAGAAATTGAGCGAGAAGTGGCTGCCACAATGGAGCACGGTCGGTCCACTATTCTGGCGCCTCTTTGCTGTGACCAAGTGGTGGGTTTTGACGGGTCCAACTCAAGGAACATGGTAGCTTTAATTTCCAGATTTGACCTACAACGACAATGAAATTGAAGAAAATGCGAAGTGGAGGTAGTGATGGAGCTGTGGTGATTTTGCTCTATTACTTTTGACTCTGGCATCAAATTACAAAATTGGCTGAGGAGTTTTGAGCACAACTGGATGACTTGAATAGTGGTGGCTGTGCACATTTTTTGCCACAGTGCATAGCGGCAGTTGGTGGCCAGTGGTGGCAGTTCGGCAATTTTCAGGCAGAATCTCTGGGGTGATGATTGAACACATGCAACAAGGTTTCGAATTATGAATTGACTTTGAACTTGGTCATTTTGGTAAATGTTTGATTTATTATTTAATTTGATTCCTGATTTAATCTAAGTAAATCGTTAGGCTAATTTTTTAAGTAAATCTAAGTAAATTGGACCAAAATTTAGATTATGGGCTAGAATGGTTGCATGTGAATTTAATATAAGTAAAATGTGGACTTGGGTCGTTGATCACAAACTAGTTTTTATTTAATTAAGTAAATGGATATAATAGAGAAATTTAATTGTGTGATATTATGAAAAATTAGTTCTTTTGAAAAGTATGTAAGATTCATAACGGTGATATGAATTTTGAAATTATGGGCTCAGATTAGTAATTAGAACATAATAATTATTAAATTAATCAGTGTACTTAGAACGTAATTATCACTGGTTTAGTTAATTAGTATAATTGGGCCTAATTTCATGTAACATTGCAAGAATACGTTTATTGACCGAAACAAATAGAACTTTAACAAAAATTGTAGTGTTAACGCCTTAATTATTGTTAAAAAGGGTCAAAACAAGTGTTTTGACATTGAGTCCATTCTTTTGGTTAGGTGATAAGGAATTTGGTTCCATAGACCAGTAAGCTACGATTTCACCTCGGAGGCTTTTGAGGTGAGTCTTACCACTTTAGTTTTTGACTTATACAAGCCAAGCCTACTCATTATTTTATTGTACTTTTGTGAGGGCCTACTGCTTTGGTACTTATGGTGAATTAACTTGTCTATTGTTCATTTTGTAAACCCCAGTGAGGGTTAAGTTTGGCTTGATTTTGAAACTTATTGATTTTTGATTACCATATTTCATGACTCACTTGCATTCTTGAATGTTATTATATGCATGAGCTCATTTTGGTGCCTAGAACTTTCTTTACATTGTCATATTTCTGTCCCTTATACCCTATCCTTGCCAGCTCACCCCATGTTCTTGATATTTGTGAAAGTAATATTTGAAATGGTCTGGTAGACCTATTGTGTTAGAAGTGCTTCTAATTTGTTCATATGCCTTGTTTATCATAATAGGCCTCGCCGACCGTTATTGAATAATGTTATGCCTTGTAAATTGCCAATCTTGTAAAGTTTCAAAATGTTCATGTTATTGCCTTAAAAGTTGAATTGTTATCTATTGGCATTATATCATTCAATCCATGGGAATGCCCTTGGAAAGTTCAACCCAGATGGATGGCATGGGAAATAGGGCTCAAGGCTAGGTTCAAAAAGATGGTTGGGCGAAACAAACCGACAATGATAAGTTTTTTGGCTAGTACTCACATGTGATCCTAACTTATAGGTAGTTAGAGGTAGCGAACTATAAGTGATGGGATCTAGATGCAGTTGTTCATGCCATAAAAGCAAGTTGTTACACATCGAGCTATGTGCTCGAGCAAATAGAGAGATAAGGGAAAAGTTTTTCATGTTCAGGTTAAATGCTATTGTAATGTTATCCTGTATTCATCGAGGAGTAATAAAGAAGGATGCCAACAGGCCAACTATATGTTTACATGTTTCATATTTTTATGAGTCTAAATCTAATTTTTGTCAATCATGAACTAATTATCTAATTTTTTCTCAATGACCTTGTTAATTGCTGTTGAAATTCAACAATTTTCCTCTGTCTCCTATTATGTATTTCCCTTATTGAGTCCTTAAGACTCATCCTCTTTACTATTCTTTATTCTTTTCCCAAACAGGACTAAGTGAGATACATGAGATAATGGTGAGTAGGAAAAACTATTTTGTAACAGATTAGTTGTTATGACTATGTATATGACCACTTGATCGAAACAATGACTAAGGGATGTTATGTGAATAATGTGTGTGAACCAAAGGCCCATCGTTGTACATATAGTATACACCTAATCGAGACAGCTAACGAAGAGATCTTGTGTGAATATTTGTATTGAATTTGAGACACTTGGTTGTACTTATTTCACTTAGTGAAGCGATCTTTTGGGTTAGTGCAAGCTGTTTTCCCTTTGAGTTGGTGAAATTCCAGATTCCTTGGTTATCATTTGAATTGCATTTCAAGCTTGAACGGAGTGGCATCTCAACTTAGTTGCAAACTTGAGAAGGGGTGCTACAAATTACTAATTATGAAATATATCAATTGCATAAAAATATATACTTAGAATGCACAGAATTGTTCTATGCATCTATGTTCTCACAAAAAATTCGATTACAGGAAAGAGATCATAAGGACCCCAAGAGAACTTAAATCCTAAAAGTAGAATCATCCCCTTAAGAATATACGACTTGTCACTTTAGGTTACCTCACTAAAACAAAATCTCTCTTGTGGGCTAATGGAATTTCCCAAAAAAATATGGGTCGTAGTATGTTATCTAAGTATAAAGATTCAAACCAAACGAACGAGAGGAATAAAATTATAAACCCAAGTTGCAAATAAGAAGTTCTATTTGGGATTGAGATATTGCAAAGCACATGATTTCTTAAGAGAAATTAGAATTTGATCATACCAAAGTTGGGACCACTGTAAGTTAGGAACAAAGGTTTCCTAGACTTTGACAATTCGGGTCAAATATGGTCTTCCTAAAGTTTGTAGATCCACTGATTAAAATAATGAAGAAGAAATAGATTAATCTTGATAACTAGTTTTACCCTTCTTTGGGAAACTTAAGAAAATATCAAATACACCTAAGCCTTGAACTGAATATAGGGTCATCAGGGAATGATCTCACATACATTGGAAAGACTCAAAACACAGGAACAAATGAACTTGCCAGACATGGAATATGGAAAGTAACTCCAAACACATGATGAAATATGGAATGCTCAAGTGAGTGGGAGTAGATGAAAAACTCACAATGGTGATTCTTAATAAAAAGGATTTCCACTCTTCTACGACAAGTAAGAGTTACTCGAGATTCAAAAAACGAATATGTGGATCCAATTGGATTAAAAGAGATAGGAATCTGTAGCAAATTTACACTTGGGAATAGTAAGATGATAAGTGATGTCACTACATGATTTTTCATATTTAAAATAGGAATTAAGGATAGATTCCCTCAAGGGGGAGTTGTAACACTCCAAATTTTGAAATCCTAAAATATAATAAAATATAAAATCGATAAGTTTAGCTAGATTAATTTTAGATTAGATTTAACTAAAGTCTAGAAAAAAATATTGACAATGGAGGGATTAAATTGTAAACAAGAGAAGAACTTAATTATCTAAAATTATAAAAGTTGGGGGTTATTGTGAGCAAGTCAAAAGTTGGAGAACCTCCAAATAATTAAATTTGGACTTAATTGCCCAAAAACAGAAATGTTAGGGGGCTAATGTGTAAGAATTAAAAGTTGAAGGACTTAATTGTAACTTAGTGGCCAAATTGAAGTTGGTTTAAAATTCGATGGGCTCCATAGAAAATGATCAAGAACTTCTGGGGCCTAATTGAAAGGACTGAAAAATGCAATTATATATATAAGATGAAGGACAAAATTTTTCCTAATTCTCAAAAAATACCCAAACTCTACCCTGGCGACAAATCACTGGAAGATGGTCATAAACCAGAAAGTAAAACCACAGGAAGCTATCTCTTAGCTCAAGGAATCCAACCATAGCAAGAAACCTAAGAAATGACCATGGAATTCACCAGAAATTGAAACCGGTGGCGAGCAAGCGGCGGGTTGGTAGTTTTGCCACTTTTGGCATTGGAAACTTGGTGAGCTTTGATGGGTTTTGGTCAAGACTGGATGGGTGGACTGTTGGTAGTGTTAATTTGATGTAATAATGGCTAGTGGCGAGGTAATTTGAGGTGGTGGTGTGATGGCAGTGTTGGACAGTGGTGGTGGTGAGTTTACACTTTCGATGACAAGAACTTGAAATTGATTGAGGGAAAATGATGAGCTTGATGAGAGAAGTGAACTGATGGTTTCAGCTTGAGTTTTGGATGGCCGATAGTGGAGAATTAAATATGGCGGAGCTAGGGTGCCATTAGGGTTGCAGAATCTTTGGACGGCCAATTAACTTGGGAAAACAGCCACCAATTCTTGAATTAATTTGGGGGTTTTGCGCACCTTGTTGAGGCGCATCCGGTTGTGGCGGTGGTGGCCTTTATCTTCGACGGTAATGCATGGTGGTTTGATGGTGGCTCGTGTGGCAATCTTTGGACAATTCTACGAAATTAATTTCTAGGCTCATCTGTGCTAGTCCACACTTGAGACTGGATCTTAATTTGATTCAATTTGGTAAAATTTTATAATCAAATTATTAACTGAATGTGATTGAAGTATTAGATTCAAGCTTAATCTTAATATGAACTAAGACTGTTAAATTATGATTTAGCTTGGGATATGGATTAATTTTATAATTATTATAGTATTGAACCCAACTGACTTAAAAGGATACCGTTACGACCTTAAGTAAGATTTCAACAACTTGTTTACTAATTTGATGAGTTAAGAACAGTGATATATTATTATCATCTTAAACATTTAAGTATGAAATGAAAATTGAGAAAATTATGAATAAATTAGTAAAGTAATTGAGGAACTTGATAAGGACGTTTAATTATATTAAGAGTTATGGTTTAGAAATAAACACGACGTTGATTTGGGTTATTTTATTCTAAACTTTGGATTGATTAGAAAACCAAGACATAGACTCTCCAAATAACTAAGGATTACCATGTTTAATTATCTTAAGTATTTAAGTGTGAAACCAAGATTAACGGAATTGTACAGAATAACCTTGAGTTTGATTAAGATATTAGCTATATTTATATTTAAGAATCAGAGGATTGATAGAATGATAACTCGTGTTATCTTATGATAGTTTTCAATTTAACTAGGAAGTTAAGGCTTGAGTGCCCGTACAACTAGAAATTTCTCTATATTTTCTAGGTGAGTTTACACGCAATAGTATGAGATTTCTTGCTAGAGAAAGAACATATATACTTGTGATATATCCTGGTCGCTTGATTCCTTTCAATCTACATGTTGAGAAATTTGCCACACATCGCCACTTTATATTGATTATGATTCCTATTGAACTTTATTTATGCTACTTACCTGAAATTGGTGATTTTGTGTGAAAATCGAAAAGTGAATTTTGAAATATATTTTATTATCATTGCCATATTTGTTTTAGAATAAGCCTGGTGCTGATTTAGTAATTATTTGTTATCATGGCGAAGTGATGTGCTAAGTGAAATGCTGTTGGACATATTCAGTGATATCAATGATTATACTTAATACCCTCTGGGGTAGGCCCTAGGATCGATTTTGAAGGATGACCGGGTGGAACAGACCGTTGATGACTGATCATTTGTCTAATACCCATACAAAGTGTACATATAATCTTTACTCATAGTAGGTTGAAGGTAGCCATTTAGGAGCAAGATCAGGCATGCCGCTAGTCATGCCTAGTGAGTGATTAAGTGTCCGAGCTGATTACTCTATACTTTGAAGGGATAAGAATTTTTGTGTTTTCGAAAGTAGGGTGACAAGGTAGGAGAACCACCAACAGCAAAAGTGTGAAAGTCATTATTATTTTATTCTTGATTAATTTCACTAGTCAATTGTATTCCTCGAAACTTGAATATTTGACACAAATCTAGTGGTTGTTCAAATTGTGTCGACCCCTCTTTGGTCGTAATTGAGGTTTAAACCTCTGTAAGAGACAACGAATTTTGTGAAATCTTGTGACTAGTATGGGACGATGGTGAGATGGATCATTTTAAATTTTGACTAAAATCTTCTCTCACAACTTCTAAAAATTTTAATGCTTCTACTTGTCGCTTATATAATATTTGAGAAATTTTCACTTTGTTATTAGTGCTAAACTATCTCAGTAAGTCATTTGAACTTATGTTATTTTATTATTACTTTACATTTTTTACCCCAGATAAGGATGAGTGATGAAGATACACTAGCCCCAGGTGACATTTAAGGTAATGAGGGTGATAAAAATGCTAAGTATGATTCATGATATTTTGGTTCATAGTTAAACCACTGATAGATTTTGCTTGTAGAAATTAAATGCTTTGAATTTTGATAAATGTATTTTCTATTATTCAAAAGACTAGTAGTATAGAGTGGGTAGCACCTTGGATGAGAGCAGGCGCTACACTTTCTTATATGTACATAAGTAGAAATGGATAAATCAAGTGCTAATAAATTTAATACATATTTTTCACAGAATAATATATAGTATTTCTTCATTCATTTGATAAGAAAATTAGTATAATTTTAGTAACTTAATAAAATTATAATATTTCTAAATATTTCATAATATCACATTATTTGAGGTACATTATTCAAATATGAATTATATATAATTTTTTTTAATCTAGATATATCGAGAGAGTTGCGACTAAAATAATAGAAAAATAGAAATTTAATATCAAAGATAAATTCTTATATGAATATATAAAAATATTTAAAAATAGCATAGAAAATAAATATATAAATAAGATTAAATTGAAATAAAAAAATATTGCATGCTAATACTTTTAAGTAATATAAAAATTATAATCCTAAGTTGGCTGTAAGAACTATAATTTTTAATAGATATTGTGGAAATAAAAAAGTATAATATTGATAAAATATTTAAATATATTAGAAACGTTTCTAATTAATTTAGAATGAAAACAAAACAAAAATAATATAAAGATTTATTTCAAAAAAATATTAATTTTTTTCTATGAAATGAACTTTAAATTAATCATTATATTATACTAATTGGAGAACGAAGTTCTACAATTAAAAATACAAAGTTGTATTATGAATAATGTAAAAATAAAATGTAAAAATAATTATTATAAAATAAATAAAATATTTATCCATTAATCTTGTGATAAAAAGAATAATTATATTTATAAAAATATTATTATAAAAATAGTTGTATTTTAAAGACTTTGATAAATTGATGACTTGCATTTTAATTAGTTTTTGATTATTCATTTCTCACATTTCTAACTCTTTAATAAAGAAGTGATGATTTGATATTTTATATGAATATTTATTTATCTCTTTCATAGGCGACAAATAAGTAGTAAAATATTTTAAGTAAGTCACAATATTAAAAGATAACTATGATTTTTAAAATTTTTAATTTTACTTTTAAAGTTGTCTAGAAAATAATTATTTAATTAATAAATAAAAATAATTTATTTGATCAAATGATTGAATTTTTTTATTTATTAATTTTTTGATCAGAAATAATAGAATAGTGTATTTCTTCAACCAAAAATAATGTGATTGTATCTATATAAATACAAAAAAGGATTATTAAATATAAAAAGTTGGTTGTTGTTTTGAAATAACTTAATTATCAACTACTTTTTTGGGACAAATTTTAACCTTTTTTGGATAAAAATTTATAATTAAATAAAAAACAAAAAAATCTCAATCTTTAAATAAAAAGTAAGCTAATATTTACTAGAACTCATATTTACCAGATAATTTCATTACTTTGTATATCCATTTAATTTTTGATAGTTAATATTATCAAAGTGAGTATAAATTACTAATTATGAAATATATGAATTGTGTAAAAGTATTTACTCAGCAATGAAATTTTGATTTTTAGTTGTACATCAATAATTTATTTATTGAAGAGAAATAATGATTTTCTTATAAAAAATATTATAAATAAGTAAAGATTCAACCAATCGAAATAAACTTATAAAAGCACATGACGTTATATAGAAAAAATGAATAAATTCTTTCTTATATGCACATAATTAGAAATGGGTATGTCAAGTGCTAATAAATTTAATGAATATTTTATATGAAAAAATATATAGTATTTTCCTCATTCATTTGATAAGAAAATTGGAATAATTTCAAAAACTTAATAAACTTATAATACTTTTAAATATTTCATAACATCATATTATTTGAGGTACATTAGTCAAATATGAAGTATATATAACTTTTTTTTTATATAAATAAATCAAGAGAGTTGTAACTAAAATAATAGTAAAATAAAAATTTAATATAAAAAATAAATTCTTATATGAACATACAAAAATATTTAAAAATAGTATTGAAAATAAATATATAAAATGTAATTAATTGAAACAAAAAACTACTACATAATGATAATTTTAAGTAATATAAAAATTACAATCCTAAGTTGGTTATAAGAACTTTAGTTCTAAATAAATATTGAGGAAATAATAAAGTGATAACATTGATAAAATATTTAAATATATTAAAAAAGTATCTAATTAATTTAGAATAAAAACAAAACAAAAACAATATAAAGATATGTTTTAAAAAAATATTAAAAATCTTCTGCGAAATAAACTTTAAACTAATTTAAAAAAAAAAAGAAACATCATTGTATTATGCTAATTGGGGAAAGAAGTCCCTACAACTAAAAATAATGTAGAAATAAAATGTAAAAAGAATAATTGCAAAATAACAAAATTTATACATAAAACAAATGGAGTATTTATCTATTAATATTGTGATAAATTAAATTTAGGGTTAAATTCATTTTACGCCATTGTACTATAGGAGTCATGTCAAAAATTCTTTGTACTATAAAAACCTTCAAAAACCTCTTACCATTAGTTTGTTAATGATGGTATAACTTATGCATATTTTTATACCCAAATTGCCCTTTTGATATATATACATATGTAAGGATAAGTTTACTTTCCGTCCTATATATGAGTGTTGTATAGAAAACTCCGTTATATTGTAAAAATCTTTAAAAATTCCCCTAAAACCTTAATGGCATTAATGAATTAACTAACATTTAGAGCATCCTCTATTTTTACAATTTTAACATCAATTTTATTTTTCAAATAAAAATCATCTCCTTAATTAGAATTTTCATTAGTTTAAATGCAAACAAATGTCAAGCAAGTATTGCAATATAAAATCATCATATAGTGATTCCTAATGCTCACGCAATTATACATTTATATTCGAAGGGTATTGTATTTTTATCTACAAATTTTTAATTATTTATAATTCTATTAGCTACTTATTTTTACAATAGAAGCTAAATAAATGCAAATTTATGTGTAAGATTGAGCGACATATATGTGATGAGGGAACATAATTGGACAATCATTATTGAAGTTTAAGGACTAAAAAAATGAAAAACTGAAGAGCTTTGCAAGTATCATTAAGTTCAACCATCAAATTTTTGTAGAACTTTTGAGTCTAAGATATATTTCGAAAATTTTCATCGGTGATTTAGTATATTTGTATCTTTTCTTTATACGCTTTATTTTCTTCTCCACAATATTAGGTTGTCAAGGCTAATTTGTCATAATAATAAAAAAAATTGTCAAGTGTGCCCGTTTTTAAAGACTATGATAAATTGAGGACTTGCATAGCAATTAATTTATAATTATTCATTTTTCAAACTTCTAACTCTTTAATAAAGAAGTGATGATTTGATATTTTGCATAAATATTTATTTATCACTTTCATAAGCAACAAATAAATTGTAAATTTTTTTAAGTAAGTCACCATGTTAAGAGATAATTATTATTGTTAAGTATTTTAATTTTACTTTTGAAGTTTTTATAGAAAATAATTATTTAATTAATAAGTAAAAATAATTTATTTGATCAAATTATTGAATATTATTTATTTATTTATTAATTTTTTTGATTAAAAATAATTCAATATTGTATTGCTTCAACTAAAAATAATATGATTATATGTATATAAATACAAAAGAATTTATTAAATAAGAAAAATAGATTGTTATTTTAAAATAACTTAGTCATCAACAACTTTTTGGGATAAATTTTAAGCTTTTTTGGATAAAAATGAATAATTAAATTAAAAAGTAAAAAATCTCACTCTTTAAATAAAAAATAAGTTAATATTTATTAGATAATTTCATTGCTTTATATATTTATTTAATTTTTGATAGTTAACATTATCAAGGTGAATATAAATTGCTGAATATGAAACATATCAATTGAGTAAAAGTATTTACTTAGTAATGAAATTTTGATTTTCAACTGTATAAACATAATTTTTTATAAATAATTTATTTATTGAGGAGAAATGTATTTATTTTTATAAAAAATATTATAAATAAGTAAAGATTTAAGCAATCAAACTAAACTTATCAAAGCACATGATATTATATAGAAAAAAATTAAAAAATATCTTTCTTATATGCACATATTTAGAAATGGGTAAATCAAGTGCTAATAAATTTAATGAATATTTTTTATAGAAAAATATAGACAGTAGTTCTTTATTCATTTGATAAGAAAATTGGAATAGTTTCAACAACTTAATAAAATTATAGGCTATGTTTGTTTACATTCTCTCAAAATAAAATTATTTTGGGAGAATGTAACCAAACATATTCCTTTCTTTTTTCTCAAAATAATTCTTAAAATGACCAGATTATCTTTACAATTTAACTGATAAATGACCAAAAATCCCATAATCTTTACATCACAAGCATTACCGTCACATATACATATATTTACGTATCACAATATTTTATTGCTATATCATAATAAAAAATACTACTAAAATTTATTTATACCATTAAAACATAATAAAAAGACATTGGTTTGACTGTTACAATAGAATTTGTTTTCTCTTAAAACAATAAAAATGTATTGATTTGACTGCTACTGTAAAATTTGTCTCCCCCCAAAACATAAACAAACATACTAAATTTTTTCAAAATAATTTTTTTACTATTTCCAAATTATAAACAAATATATATCACATTTTTCAATACAAATTTCACATACCCTAACCCCACTCCCAAAACACATTCTCCCAAAATATATAATCCAAAACACATAATTTGTAAACAAACATTACCATAATATTTTTAAATATTTCATAACATCACATTATTCAAGGTATATTATTCAAATGTGAAGTATGTATAATTTTTTTATCTAAATAAATCGAGAGAGCTACTACTAAAATAATTATAAAATAAAAAGTCAACATCAAAGATAAATTATTAAATGAATGTACAAAAATATTTAAAAATAGTATTAAAAATGAATATATAAAATATAATTAATTGAAATAAAAAAGTACTGCTTATTGATACTTTTAAAAATATAAAAATCACAATCCTAAGTTGGTTATAAGAACTTTAATTTTAAATAAATATCATAGAAATAATAAAGTAATAATGTTGATAAAATATTTAGCAATATTAAAAAAAATTACTAATTAATTTAGAAAAAAACAAAACAAAAATAATATAAAGATGTATTTCAAAAAATATTAAAAATATTTTACCAAATGAATGTTAAATTAATTAAAAAGAAAAAAATATCATTATATTATGCTAATTGGGGAAAGAAGTCCTACAATTAAAAATATAGAATTGTATTATGATTAATTTAGAAATAAAATGTAAAAAAATAATTGTAGAACAATAAAATTTATATATAAAATAAATAAAATATTTATATATTAATCTTGTCATAAATTAAATTTATAATATAGAATATTGTGATAAGAGTACTTAATATCATGCTTATAAAATGTTTTTAAATATAAACTTATGTGAGATAAAAATATGATTATAGATATTTTTTGAATTATCTTATGAGATAAAAATCTATAATGCAATTTTGGATAAACACAATATGATAGTTTAGTTATAATAGATAACTTGATCGTATTAGAATGAAATATAAAAGTAAACAAACAACAAATGAAATTTTTTTAACTGAATTAAAAAACTCAAAATTTTAAGAATTTGACATTTGGCTAAAATTGCACAATTGAAATTAAAATTACATAATTGCGGATCTCACATTGTTGTGCTATATATAATAGTATAGATAGATAGATTATATATCACAATGGTATGTCACCCTAAATTATAAATTTTGGCCAAATAGCAAATTTTTTGAATTTTGATTATTTTAATTCAATTGAAATTTTTTCATTAGTTGTTGATTATTATCTCTAATAGATATGATTGTATTTTATCTCTAATTTTTTTTATTCAAAATTTAAAATATATTTAATAATATTTCATAATCTTTATTAAAGAGCTAGAAATTTGAGAAATGAATAATTATAAATTAATTGATATGTAAGAGCTCAATTATCACAATCTTTAAAATTTAATTAGTTTTACAATAGTAATTTTTTGGATATGTAAAATATTTTTAGATAAAACTATATATATATATATATATATATAGAATCATAACAAATAATTTAATCTGAAGAATATTTTAAATATAAAAAGTTACTTCTTGCAACAACTATAAACTCTGAATTTTATTTCTATATTATTAATTTAAATTAATTTAATTTTTAGCAATACAATAGGGAACTCATTTTCAATTGTTTGAAATAAGTTCTTTTATATGGGACATATATATAGTTGACAAAATTGAAAATTTTCTAAAGCTTGATAAATAGCTACTTAACTAGCAAATAATATTAATTTTTATATTTTTCAATATATTTAGTTAAATAAATTTATAATTATATGGCCTACTTTATTTTAATATTTTTACTTATAATAATACTTTAAAAATATTTTTACTTAGATTAATAATGTTAGATAAAAAAAGTTTGACCGAAAGTAAGTGTTCATTTAGTTATCTATACATGTTTTTATATTTAAAAAAGAAACTTATATAGGAGAGAGTGATATTTTATCTTGAATTGAGTATTGAAAATTTACTTATTATTTTATTCATGCACATACTATGTAGCCCCCTGTCCAAGAGCGCTTGCTCTCGTTCGAGATGTTACCCATTCTATACCCCAAGCTTTCTAAATAACTAAGAGTAAACTTCTCAAAATCCAAAGTATTTAATTCTACCAGTGACATCCATAAGAAGTTCAACTTATAACCAAAATATCATGAATCACTCTTATCACTTCTATTATATTCATTAAATTTGGTCAGTAATTCAACAAATACAATCTACACATTTATACATTTGTTGGGTTCATTCCTCATGTGTCACGTGGGTTAGTCTATTTTCATCACTCGATCTTATCTGGGATAAATAATGGAAGATAACAACACAACAACGTAAGTTCAAATGTGTAACACCTCTAGAAATTTTTCGATTATATTTAAATAATATATGATCTTTTCATTATTCAAAATTTTCATGAAATTTATATTATTAATTATTTTAGGAAATTTTTTGGTTAAAATTATAATTTTTATAAACTTGATTTCATGTTACTTGAATTCTTGGGCCGAAATGCAATTCCTGAGGAGTTGATTGCACACATCTTGGGAAAATTAGGTTTGCATGGAATAAATAAAGTCAATCAAGGGGTTTCATGTAAATTTCCTAACTTCCTGGACCTAATTTCATGATTTCACAACTCTAGGGACTAAATTGCATTTTCAAAAAATTTGACTTTAAAAACTTGGCAGGATTTCTTTCTTCCACTATTCCTCTTCTCCTTCATTTCTCTCCTTCGATCGCGACATCACCCCTCACTCTAGCGGCCTTCTCCCTCAGCCAAGCTCTTACCGAATTGTACCACTTACCACCACCTTCACCCCTAGCCACACCTACACATCCACACAGCAACGAGTGAACCACCGGCGACAAGTAGGAAAGAACCTACCTTGCGGGTCTCTTAGTTGCTGGCGATTTGGAGGTTGAAACCAAGTTCTGGATAGATGGTTGGAAAGCCCTCAGTTCACGGATTGTAGCAGTGGTTTTGCATGGTAGTTTTGACGACGACGGCATGGTGATCGGAGATGGTGACGGAAAGGAAATTCACAGCTATTTTGGCTCATTCCGGCGGATACAGACTTCAAAACTCAAAATTGAAGGCGGAGTTGGAAAGTTCTCGTCGAGAGGGGCATTTTTGTGGTGGTGGTTGATTTTTTAGCGGCGACGGAGATAAAGTGTCTTCTCCTTAATGCGATGATTACTCCAATGTTATCGATTTATGATTTTGAACACTCGGTGGTGAATTTGGACTTTTATTTAGTTGTAGCATGTTATATATATATGTGCATGTATGCTATGAGATATGTACATGCATGTGTTGATTGACCCCATGCAAGGAATAAGGAGTTTGGAAATATGAATTGTGGAATATGCTAAATGCCAAGATTTAGACTTGAATATGGTAATAAGGATTATATTATAAGTTAAATAGTATGTGATTGGAAATTGATTTGGAATAAACCATATGTGTGGTTAGAAGCATGTTATGTCCATGATCTTGTATATAAGATAAGATTAATGTTGGAACTATGCAATTAGTGTAGGTAAATGATGAAATGGTATCATAGTGAGCTAGTATTTTTTGATATATGAAATAGATGTGGAATTTGAAGTGTACTTGGGAAACTAATATTATTAGCTAATTTTCAAGATGATTGAGTTGTTAAGCTTTAAATTATCGTGTGAATGGGTTAATTGGTAATCTTGAATTATTATAAGCATGATGATGATGTATTAAAAGTTCAAATACGCGTTTTGACTATAATTATGCTATCTTGGTTAGGTGGTGAAGAGGTAGAACTTGAGGATTAGTGATTGTGGCTTTTGACTGCATTTGCTAAGCTAATGAAGGTGAGGGTTTCCCACTTTAGGTTATTACTTTGTATAAGCTTACTCATTACTTATTGAAAAACTCTATGAGGGTTTGCCAATCTGGCACTTTTTCTATCTATCTGTGATTGTGATATACCCCTACGTGGGTTTTCTATTTTTGTACTGTACTCTGTTTGTTTGAAATCTATAATGTGTTTGAAAATCCAAATTAATATTTGATATCTGATTTGAACACCCTTGTGAGGGTTATTCTTTGATATTGAATCTATTTTTGTTTGTTCTGATGCCTGAGACTCTCTTCATGTTGTCAAATTTTAGTCCCCTATACCTCAGCTTTGTCGGCTTATCCCTTGATTTTAACAATTTGTGTAAATAGTTCTCTTAATTGTTCACATGTCGTTTTATTAAAATAGGCCTTGTCGGCCATTGCTAAATATCATGCTTGTTATTATTTGAAAGTGAATTTTCTATCTGTTGGTATTATGTTGTGCCACCCATGGGGACGTTTATGGGAAGTTTCCACCTGGAGGGAAGCCATGGGAAGTTAGGCCCTAGGCTGGGTCCAGAAAAGTGACCGAGCGGAATGAACTAATGGTGACAGGTCTTGTGGTTATTACCCACCTAAGATCCTGACTTATAAGTAGCTGGAGGTAGCGAATCATGAGTGATAGGATTTCGTATGCGATTGACCATGCCATATAAGTGAGTTGTTACATGCCGAGCTGTGTGCTAAAGCAAACAGAGAGATAAGGGAAAGTTCTTGTGTTCAAAATTTTGTGTTATTAATTATTATCTTGTCATGATCGAGAAGCAATAAGGAAGGATGCCAACAAGTTTGCTAAATGTTTACATGTTTCGTTCTTCTTTGAGTTTAAAGATTGATTCTTGATAGTCATGACTTGATCGCTTGAATTGTTATCAAAAGATCTTGTTATTTTTTATTGCAGTTCATCATTCTCTCCAATTTCTATTAGGTAATCCCTCATTGAGTCCTTAAGATTCATCCTCCTTGTTATCTTTATTTTTCTAGATAGGTCAAGGTGAAGGGACAAAAGATCATGTTTTAGGCTAAAGTCGGCATTGTACATATTGATTCCACCTAATCGAGACCTTGGTTAAGAGATACTATGTGAATGTTGTATGAACTTAAGACACTTGGATTATATATATACCATGCTTATGGGTGAGTTGTTTTACTTTAGGATGTTAAATTTTAGGTTTCTTAGTTATTATTTGAATATATTTCAAGTTTGAATTAGTGGCTCCTCTACTTAAGGTGATACCCTGAGTGGGGTGCCACAAAATGCCTTAGTGAGATATCTTAATAATAACAATAGAGTGATAATTCCTCAAATATTATATAGGAAACTAGTAGAGGCATTAAAATTTCTAGAATTCATGAGAGAAGGTTTTAGTTAAAGTTTAAAGTGTTCCATCTCACTACTGTCCTATACCAGTGATGAGACTTCACAAAATTCACTGTCTTTTTATAGGGATTTAAATCCCAAATAGGACCAAAAGGATT
Organism: Jacaranda copaia; assembly: GCA_014898725.1. NCBI lineage: Eukaryota > Viridiplantae > Streptophyta > Magnoliopsida > Lamiales > Bignoniaceae > Jacaranda > Jacaranda copaia. The sequence goes on from JACGDI010001810.1 coordinate 488,059, forward strand.
AACATGACATTTGAACAATCACATAATTTTTGTCAAACATTCAAATTTCAAAGCATAAGTATTGAGCATATCAATTACTTTCATAATCATGTTGTTGGTGGTTCTCTTAATTTATCACTCTACTTTCAAAAACATAAACATTCTTATCCCTTTTACATTTGAGTGATCGGCTCAGACAATCAATCAATTTTCTGACATGGCTAACCATATGCCTTATTTCGCTCATAGACAGCTACTTCTAGTTGGCTATGAGATAGGGTTATATGTGCAATTTGTACAAGTATTAGTTGAAAGACCAGCTATCATCGGTCCATTTTGTCCAGTCGTCTTTGAAGCTGATCCCAGGGCCCACCTCTAAGGGTATCAAGTACATTCATGTATATCATGTAACATGTCCAACAACATTCCAATTAACATTCCAATTTGTCATGATAAACAAGCAATCAAGCAATTTATATTGAACTCATTTTAAGGTAATAGTCATGGCGTTAATAAAATATGAATTTCAAAATCTCTTTTCAATTTTCTCAACACGATTGCCAAGTTCAAGTAAAATGGCATAAATAAAGTTCAATAGGAACCACAATCAACATTAAGTGGCGATGTGTGGTAAATTTCTCAACAAATAGATTGAAAGGGATCAAGCGACTAGGATATATTAACAAGCGTATATGTTCTTTCCTTAGTAAAGAAATCTTTTACTATTGAGCATAAACTCACCTAGCAATACAGAGGAGTCCCTAGTTGTATGGTCGCTCAGGTCCTCGCTTCTTAGTCAAATTGATAACTGTCATAAGATAGCTCGAGTTATTATTCTTTCAATCTTCTAAATCTTAAGTATAAATATAGTTAATGCTATTATCAAATTTGAGGCTAATCTGACATAATTTTGGTAATCTTGGTTTCATACCTAAATGCCTAAGATAATTAAATATGATAATCCTTAACTAATCAATTGATGAACATGATCCACATCATTATGATCTAATTTAAAGTTCCAATATTAAATAGATATTTGGTGCTATAACATTCGAGTTCAATTATATCTCATTCCTGATGACCTTTCTTTCAAATGCATGATATTCTCAGTATTACACGATTTCACTTACTCGAGTCCAATCATTCCCATTTTATCATCTCAATATTCTAACCGTCTCAATAGCTTTACATGTTCAGGCTAACTCAATCCTCAAGTTACCCAACAAGTTTTATGAATACTTTACTCTATTTTATTTTATAAATATGGCCTTGGTTATCTTATTGTAAGATTTTGAGCTGGTAATTCCTGAGTGGCTACTCCTAACCAACTTCGTTCATCACTTTACTTATTTTACAGTTACGTAACAAGAGTCTAGGTTTCTATATTAATTGGTTTCTTTGGGTCTATTAGGTTCGAATCTAATAATTTATTTTCGTTCTAATATTCATATAACTTAAGCTTAGTTCATAATCAGTTTTGCCTAATGTTTACAAATTAATTATCTTTTTGAGTCAAATTATATTTGAATAACCTTAATGTAATAAATATTTAATAGGAATTGTAAAACTTAATCGAATGAATATTCAATATGAAATTTACCAAATTGGATTGAATCAAGATCTAATCTCAAGCCATGAATAGCCTAGACAGACTAAAAATTGCATTTTGAGCCCTCTATTGACCACCACCTGAGCGTCGATGGTGGCTGTCGACCGCCACTATACTCCATCGCTAGAGATGGAAGCCACCACCAGCCACAGGTATCCCTCGACGAGCTTAGTAGAAACCTTCAAATAATTTTTCAATTCATTATTGTCTAGACAACCAATTAAGCCAAAACCCTATTGGCGAGCCTTAGCGCCGCTTTGTCGCTATTGCATCAATTCCTCTACTACCGCTTGCTATTTCACTAAATTGGCTCCACTATTACCTTGCCCATGAGTTCACGACCAAAACCCATCGAAGCCCACCTGAAATCTACCATTGGAAGTCAAAGATTACCACCTCAGCTGCCTTCCGCCATGAGCCTTAAGTTTTCGATGCCATTCTTGGTTGTTTCTTGGTGTTTTTTATATGGCTTTGTTTGCCTTGATGAGAGGAAGCTAAATATAGTTATTAGTTCTAAGTTTCATGGCCATTTTCCAGCGATTCACCACTGAGTTAGGGTAGGGGTCAATTTTTAGAATTTAATAAAATTTCATCCTTCATCTTATATGTATAGAATATTTTTTAGTTTTTTCAATTTGACCCACAAAACTTTTTGACTAACTTCACATTAGCCTCAGAACTTTCACCTGCCTTATACTTTGGTCCTTGAGTTTCAATTAAGCCTTTCAAATTTTATTTCTTCGGACTTAGGTAAACTGGAGCTATGGTTAGGGCGACTGAGTCTATCTTCCAAGGCAAATCTACTCCTAAGCCCTAATACTCTTAGCTTCGGTAGGTTGAACATTGACCTACACCAACATTTCTATTTCTGAGCAACTGAATCCAAATTTAATTATTTTGAAGTCCTCAAACTTTTAATTCACTCACATTGACCCCTTAAATTTTATAGTTTTAAACAATCAAGTCCTTCTCTTATTTCCAAGTAAATCTCTCATCCGTTAATAATTATCCATGAGCCTTGATTCAATTTTAAATCAGAATTAATTGAACCCAATTTAGTGAATTCTTATTATTAATGTTGAAATAATAACTTTAAATTTACAATCTAAAATTTGGGGTGTTACATAATATATGTTCTTTGATAATTTTAAAAATAATAAAATAACTACATATATAAATAAATATAAATAAATTTTACTTATCAGAGTTATATAGAATATTAAAAATATTTTAGTTTATAAAAATTGCATGGTACATGCTACGCACTGAATTGGTTATCAAATAATAAGCTGATGTAAGTTATTTTCATAGATTAAGTATAAAGAGGTCTACGTATTCGCTATAACAAAAAGCACTTAATATTTGAAAATCTTTGAAAATTGTAACTGTAACCTCCACATGATTAAAAATTTATATAAAATAATTTTTAATTAAAAAAAATATTTGCTTACTTATCATATCAAAAAATATATATCTAATTTAAAAAGTGTATTTAGTTAAATATTCTGCTATACTTTTATTTTATTAATTCTTTTATTTATTTTTTAAAATTTTATCATTAATTTTTTTTTTTTGTATAATTTATAAACTTTTAGTTAACAATTATTCATATTCCACAATTTATTTAAGTACAAATCATCTTCAAACATAAAATTTTTAAATTGAAATATTCATATTATTTTATTTAATTAGTAATAGATTTTGTTTTTTAAATACTAAAAATAATTATGATTCATTTTTAATTATATAAAGTAAAATAAATATTATTGTAAAATAAATTATTTTAACATTAAAATTCTCTTTGGTGTATCGTACTGGGCACATCTTAATATAATAGTATGGATAGATTTGAGGCGATTCATGAACACAGCAAAGCAACTGAAATAGAATTTGTTTTTAGTTCACACGGAGCCATTCATAAGCTTATGAGTTAGTTCATATATATATATATATATATATGGTTAATTTTGATATGATTTTTACATAGTATACTAGCAAATCAATTTTTTAAATATGAAATTTTTTACAGTGATTTCTTAGTGATTAATGTGAAGGTCACAGTTGTAACTTTTATAATATTTAACGTTTTAAAAATGTTGATTATTTGAGAAAAAATAAACACATAACTTTTTGGCATTACATCTATAAAAAACAACAACTTATGTTAGGTTATTTTTTAATTATTAATTTAGTGCATGCTTTGCAACATGCAATATTGTAAAAAACGAATATATTACTTGATATGGATAAATAACTTAATTTGTTTTTTGTTTAAAAAATTATTTTGTCACTTTCAAATTAATCAAATAACTTATATTATGTAAATAATCACTCACCATATGTTATATCTAATTTGAATGGGAATGGGCTTTCTTGAAAAATTCACACTCTAAACTGCAAGGAAGTTTCTCTCCACACACCTTCAAATCACTGCCTCTCCAATCCACAAAAAGTACAGGTAACTAATTATTGTTGAGGACTTATAATTTAGTAGTTTACGTGTTTTTACATAATTTAATTCAAAATTTTAAGGTCAATCGTCATTCTAGTATTTATTAAGTTATCAAACAAGAAGCTGAGTTATGATTTTCAAATGAATATTACAAATTGATTAATTAAATTAATTATCAACAATAATTTATCAAATAACTCAGTTAAAAATTTTAATTGAAAAATCAAATTAATAGATTCAATTCAAATCTATTTAAAAAAGAATTGAATTGGGTTAAATCGACAATAGGAATCAAAGGTGATTCAAACATAGAATAATTGCTGTTATAAACTTGTCATGATCGAATCATTTTTTTTTGTTTTATGATCAAATCACTTATGTAAGAATGTAATAATTAATTATAAAATGGAGATTATAGCACAACGAATGATTCTTTCATTTGTGTGTGTGTGTCTATATATATATATATATATCATCAGTTCCAAATGCGAGCTAGTCTCCAACTGGGCAGAACCCATTACAAAATTTTTATTATATAGTACTCTTATGATTAATCCGATGAAATTATACAGCTAGTTCCTTATTAAATAAATAAATATATATGGCCGTAAGTTTTGTAGTATCCAATTATTATTAGTACTCTTATTATTATTATTATTTGGAATAATTCATTTTGAGTCCAATCAAAAAGATTCGGAATCCTAAACATATTCATAAATTTATTTTTATTTAAGAAACACGGAGATCAAGGACAAAGTGAGGGCAGGTAGGAGCAACTCCTCAAGTCTAAATCATATCATGCGTATATTTTTTTATTGAAGCTAAATTTTTATCTCCCTACAAATTATAAATTTAGAGTTTGTTTATTTATGAATTAGAGTATTTTGTTAAAGTATTTTGGTAAAATAATTTTTGAGAATTGGAATTAGGGAATATGATGGTTATTTGTTTGTGTTTTGAGTGGTAGACAGAGAATGAATTGAGAGAAAATTATTTATTTATTTATGTTTTGAGAGAAAATAATATGTTACATAAATAGCTTTTGTGTTTGGTTGATAGGGTGAAATTAATATTTTAAAATTATTTATATATGTGTTTATGTACATTGGGTAGGGGAGATAAAAAAACGAGAGGGCTAGACATTAGAAAATAGATAGAAAATAAATTGTGGGGAAATTTTGGGCCTTTTTAGATGTATTTTAGATAGTAAAATTGAAAAATATAATGATTTATTTGTTTGTATTTTAGGAATTAAAAAATATTTTGATAAAACATTCATATTTTATAAAAATTCAATTTCATCTTCAAAGTTAAAATTTCTTACCTCATCCTTGTCACCGTCGTAGATACTTATGAAAAATCTTATGGTTAACTTTTTATAATCTCCTTAAAGATGCTCATTTACTAAGTCAATCACGTCATTATGTTTAGTAATTCGGGATGCAGAAGCTATCTTACAAGATAATAGAAGTCTTCACTTTGCACCAATCTCATCCTTATCATTTGCTTTGCGTAAGTCTAGAAGGTTTATCCTTTTTTATGATTTTGCCATACTCAATTGAATAAATAAAGCAAGAGAAAAGATCTACCGACTTGGGGCAAGATTTTCCCAAGAATATAATGACAGGGGACAACATTAACCCCGATTTTCTGAATTTCACTTTTATTTTTTTATTTTTTTTGCAATTAAATCTTGTAAACCAAATTTGTAAGTTATTTTTTACTCTAATTAATAATTGATCTAAAGAAAATAAAATTTTTAAAGGAGAGAATGTTCTTTTTCTTTTTTGGTTAATACACCACGGTAGTTGAACCATCAGCAGGATGTTTCTATTAACTAGGCATTAGGGGTGTTAACGAGATGAGACAATTCGCGAATAATTCATGTTTTGTTTGATGAAAGTTCGTATTCAGTTCGAGTTGATCCCAGTTCGAGCTCATGAGTCAAACGAACCGAACTGAGCTCAATAATATTCAGCTCGAAAAACTTGTGAGCCTAAACGAGCTTTTTTATTACACACACACACATAATTACAATCTAGGCTCATATAATAAAATCTATAATAATAATTTAATTTTTTATTTTTAGGAAAATATTGAACAAAATTATTTAAAAAATTTATAATTATAAATTTTGTTTTGAGTCTAAATGAACTCTAATTAATCGAAACCTATACGAGCTTGAACTCGAGTTTATCCAAATTTAACGAATCGAGTTTTTCTTCTTCTCTACAATGAGTTTTATTAAATCAGACACGATAAGACTCGCTGAACCTTTATCTATTTCAACGAGTTGAACTTGAGCTTGACATTTTAGGCTTGACCAAGCTCAACTCAAGCTCGAGCTCACAAATTAATAAATAAACTGAGTTTGAATCTATTAAATTCAGAATTGGCTCGATTCGTCTCGTTTACACCCCTACTAGGCATACAGAGAAGCAATTTAGCTATAAAATTTGATTTTTCACAAATCATACTAATAAATCCAATGACAAAATAATATATAATAAATCAAAATAAAGAGATATAGAATTACATAGTTCAATAAATCTGCCTAGGTCCACAAAAGTATTTGAGATATCCTAATTCAAGATAAAAAAATATATATGTACACAAGTATTTTCAAAATTATTAAATAAATACTCTCTCTCTTATCTCCTTTCTATTGGCCATACATAGTTCAGAACAATATTTCAAGTGTATCGTAAGTTAGATAAATGCATCACTAGTAATCATAAATATTTTTATTTATAACAGTAAATAATTGATTATTCCCCAAAACATGAAAATTATTATGAAAATTTTTTTAATTTTACACCACAAAAGAAGATAAGATCAAATATTTTTAAAGATAGAGTTTCAATTTATCTTAAGAATTTTAGTTAATTTTGATTTCCAAATAATCTGAGTCAAAATTGTAAGTGTTCCTATCCACGATTTCATTTGTCTTCTTAATATAGTAAAAAAACAAACAAACAAACAAGTAATTTTTCGATGATTGTATTCTAACACTCTGTTTGGTTTCATTTTCAAACTCACTTTCAGTTTCCATTGTTTTCATTTTGGTGAAAATTAATGAAAATTAGTTATGTGATATGATGTGAAAATAAAAATGTATTTGAATAAAATGTTTGGAAATGTGATGATTATGTTGGTTTTAATAAATTGTAGGTGGAAAGAGATAGAAATAATAAAATAGAGAGAGAAGATATATAGGCTATTGAGAGAAAATATATAGGTTATGGGAGAATATGTTTTGAAAATGAAAATGAAAAAAATGTTGGGTGGAAATGATTAAAAAGTGATGTGCTTTATTTTTGAAATAATTAAAAAAGTGAAAATGGGATTTGAAAATAAAACCAAACACTCTCTAAGGTTTCTTGTCTTCCAATCAAAGCATTCTGACCATGCTCCGATAGGTTCTTTCTCACAAAATCAAAGGCTCACCCGGCCGGGGGACAACTACGTACGCCTCCACAAATTACTGAATATCATCAATTTAGTCAACCGGCTTTTGTAAAAGTTTTCCAAAACAAATACATTTTTCAACTTCTCAAGACTCATTTAAAGTAGTTTGGCCTTCACTTGCATTCAAGAGTGTAGAAGCAGAAGATCAGCTAGAATAAAATCTCCCTCTAAATAAGCTTTAACCCAATAGTTTGCAGATTGGGACTCACACAGTCTTCAAATCTTGGAGAAAATGGAGGCAGAAATACGTGATGAAGTCGATAAAAGTTCAAAAAATCCAGAAGAAACCAAAGTTGCGGGAGTAGTTAAACATTCATCTGGTGGAGAAAATGGCGATTCAATACCGGCCAAAAGAAGTGACGGAGAAGAGGAAGAAAAAGGGGCTTCGATGTGGAATGGTGAGTCCGTCATTGATGTAAAAAGGGGCCGATCAAGAAACAGCGGATTGCCCTCAAAGTCAGAAAAAGTGTGCAGAATTTGCCATTTTGGCCGCGAACCATTCTCTTCCGGCTCCAGGGGCGGCTCGGAACTTGTCCCACTGGGCTGCGACTGCAGAGGAGAGCTAGGTCTTTCGCATCGCTATTGTGCTGCGGCCTGGTTTTCGCAGAGAACAAACAGGTTATTTCTCTTCCCAATTACCCCTCGCTGGCCACTCCAAATCATCATACATATTGAATAAAAGGATCACCTAAAATATGTAGATGTTGATTGGTCCATGTTTGCCAAAGGTTGGGGACGTGTATTCTTGTTGGTATTTGGTGATACTTAATTTGTCCCATGTTGAAGGAGTTGGGGGTTGAAATAATTTATAAAATTAATCCTTTTTCCTCATCCTTCCATGTACTTATTTTATAAGGGCCAAAACTCTTTACCAGTGCAGGGTGGATAATATTTTGATGCGATTAACCTCCATATCTAGCGATGAATTTGATCATATCAAGATTAATAATTTAATATTGTGATAATTTTTGTACGATAATCCATTGCTGGAGTTTGCTATGTTTTTCTATGTTTCCTATTCTATTGGTTGTGAAACTTTAGGATGTGGGATTTGATTTACCTCAAGTGTCATATTGGCAAAAACAAAAGGGCCCTCGTGTATGATTGGAAATCTTTAAAAAAAAAAATTAAAAAAAGAATTTAAAATTAATGAGGGAAAGGTAGTCATAATGGTCAATCCTTGGAAAATCTGAGATAAAATGAAGAACTTGAAATTTTAATATTGTTTACTGTTTTTTGTTTTGGCTACCGTCACAAGCTTATAAATTGAAGAGTAATTTTCAGAAAGAAAACTTGAACTAGTGATACTTTTGTAGTTTCCTTTTGATTGAAGCGTTTAACCTTTATTGTGATTGAAGCTTATCATATTGGTTTTGAAACAAGTAATTTTGTTCTGGTTCCTCAAGCAGATTGTGTGAAATTTGTGGCAAGACCGCGAAAAACGTAAGCAGCAACAGTGCAGAGGAGACTTCAATATTCATGATGGAATGGAATGAGATGAGGATGGTGGCAGCCACCCTAGACAACTCCAGGGAGAGCTCCCGTCGTTGTAAGCAATCTTTCTGCAACTTCCTTCTGGGGTGCCTCATTCTTGCCTTCGTGCTGCCTTGGCTCTTTCGGGGAATGGACTTGCTGTAGAGATAATAGCGAATGAAATTCTTATGAATTAAATTTATTTAAATGTATTTCTGATTTTATGTTTTCTCAAAAAGGTGCTTAAACTGTTTATAATCTTAAAAAAAATAAAAAAATTTAAAAATTGAGGGTTATATATCTTGAAATATTGGTTACACTAGCAATGTTCAATAAAGTTGCACGTTAGAATTCCCTATCATATTTGTTTATATTATGAGTTGCTGGCATACGCTGTGGTTGTATTTGGATGCAACTATGACATTGGGTGATAAGATTGAGATGGATATGTAAGCTATATATTATGCGAATATCACTTAATATTTGTTTATTTGCTAGTTTTGAAAGTATGAATGTTTCAAATACAATACACTTTTATTGTTTGGTCGATAAATATTGATAATGAAGTATATGCTAAAAAATCTACTAAACTAACCTTATATTTTATTTTAACGATTAAAATACCATTTTAACAACTTAAAAATAATATAGGATGCATTTTGTGTACAACACAACAACTTTCCTCCGTCATAGAACATAGTAGACAGCTCCACATTTGAAGAACCTGGAGAATGCTTTAAATAATAATTATCATTTATGTTTGAATTAGATGGGACAAGTTGAAATGGCAAGTTAATTTTGAATTTTTCACATAAATGGTGTGCTTCATGTAGCTACAAACACAATCAAATTTGAACGAAATATTTATATATATCTCCATCTGGTGCTTAACCACTTCACTATACCAAATTCAAATTAATAAAATACTTTTTTAAGTCAAATGTTTAAAATTCGAAATACACCAACATTGAAATAGACAACATACATTTATTAGGTAATTTTGTGTTTTTTAAATAAGTAACCCAAATTATATGAAAATTATTTATCACATCCAAAAAATCTATGAAAATGATATATTTAATAATTTAATTAATAAAATAAAACTTATGGTTTTTCCCCCCTTATTTTTTGCAGTTAAAAATATTGCCCTTGATACTAAATCCACCATTTAGATGGGATCCATAATCTCTTACCTTATTAGATTAGAAATATATAAAATTATAAAGGACTCAATATTCTTAAACCAAACAAAAAATTGAATTGAATAAGCATCATATCCCATGCCATCATAGCACTCAGAATGGATCCTATCTGTGTGGATGATATAAAATACAATAATTTCCGGTCTTCAATTTTTTGTTCTCTTTTCATTTAATTTTTAGGTAACGGTTGTCTTCAAAACTATAAACGAATGGCCTTTGACGTATTATGATAATTCATGTAAAGCCCTCGATTATGTTTGTGTTATTTGTTGATCAATTTATGATAATTTTTTCTAGTTGCTTTTCTTTTCTTTTAATAGTTAGGAAAAGCAACTATTTAATATAAAAACTTGGTTCATATTGGCCAACCATAATTATTTATCTCATCATGGAAGAGCCAAATCCAATTTTTTTCATGATTTTAAGATAAGTAACCAATCATACATAAGAATGTTGATGATATTGATTCTTAACAGATGAAGCTGGAAACCCATCATAGCATGATAAAGAACGGTTAGAAAATCTTAGGGGCTGTTTGGTTTCATTTTCATTTTTTAACATTTCTAAATTGATGGAAATTAGTGAAGTGAAGTGATGTGAAAATGAAAATGTGTTTGGATGAAATGATTGGAAATGTAATAATTATATTATTTTTAATAGGTTGTAGGTGGAGAGAAATAAAAATACTGGAATAGAGAAAGAAAATATATAGGTTATTGGAGAATATATTTTGAAAATAAAAATAAAAATGATGTTGGGTGAAATGGTTAAAAAATGATGGCTGTTATTTTTGGAATAGTAGAATTTGTGAAAAGGGTTTGTGAAATGAAACCAAACACCCACTTAGCAATTGTAATTCAATCTTAAAGAGTGAGAGGGTGTTTGAATTGTAACACCCCTAGAATTTTATTAATTTTATTTATAATATAAAATTTTGTCATCATTTGAAAATTTTTTGAATTTCCTAATATTAACTATTTTAAAAATATTTTGTAGGTTAAATTATAATTTTTTATAGACTTGATTGTGTAAAATTTTGAATAGTTTGGGGTTAATCACAAATTTTTAAAAACTTGGGGGCAAGATTGCATAACTTAAAATTTTGAGGGACTAAATTGAAAATAAATAAATAAATAAGAAATATGAAAAAAATGGGATTTCAAAAACCGACTGCTACCTCTTTTTCTCCCCATTTCTTTCTTTCTTTTTTCCCTTCACTTTTCTTTCCTTCTTCTTTCTCTTTCTTCTTCATGGTTGAGACACCACCTCCGGCCAAGCCCCCCGGCAACCCATCTTAGCCATCTAAACCCTTCAGCTTGTTCTCCACACCATCACTCTCATTTCTAGCCACACAAACACCCGCTCATGACGGCGGTAGTGAGAAGACCCAGGAGAGAGAACTTATGGTGACCAGCTAGGTTCCTTTTTCCAGCAACTATCAATTTGGCACTTTCTTTTCTCATTTGTGGTTGTAATAGGCCCCTAAGTGGATTTACTGTTTCCGAACCATACTCTAAATTGTGATTGAAATTTGTCTGTTATCTGTTATCTGATTTGAATACTTTGTGAGGGTTATCTTTACTGTTGATTGTGTTTTTTGTCTGTTCTGGCGCCCATAACCACTGTTTATTATTTGTTATTCTAATATCTATTTGTCTTGTATTTGTACTGTCTGTACTATATTTGTGCCTTGTCAGCATTTTTGCTATCAATTTTGTATTTATTGGCCATGTTGGCTTATTTGTGTTTTGTTACTATTTTCTATTGCTTTAAGGGCATTTTTGTTATGTTTTGTTCTGAAATGTTGATCTGAAACTGATGATGTGTTAGGGATTTCCCCTTAAGCATATGTATAAATGGTTATTTATGTTATCTGTACAATGATTATGAGGGCCAAGGGCCATACTGGGTGATCTGTCTTGTTATGCGAGGGCACGTTAGGGATTTTCCCCTAGGTGTCAACAATATGCTAGGGATTTTCCTATGGGTGCTAACTGTATGCTAGGAATTTTCCCTTAGGTATGAGCGATACGCTAGGGATTTCCCCCTAGGTATTAATGGTTTGCTATACAGTTCCGTATAGGCATTTGTCACATACCAAACTATTACGCTTAGGTGAATTATCTGATTGTCTGGTATAAGGTGAATTTGTAATGCATGTCTTATAGCTTTTTCTTGGAATGTATATGCTTTGGGTTTGAATTGCCTAAATGATTTCTGTCTGCATATAATCTATTCTTGGAGCAATAAGGTAGGAGAGTCTTTTGTTTGCTTTTCTATATTGCCTGATTTCTAGATTTGTTATATTCAGCATGTTTAAATTATGTTTTGTCGAATTGAGTTTCTCCTCAATAGACCTTACTATTACTTTTACTTATCCTTCACTAAGTTTTTGAACTTACCCCCCTGTATTTCATAATATTTCAGACAGGGATGGGCTCTGATGGATGCCAGGTTTGGAACGAAGTGCGTGGTTGTTTTGTAATAGAACTAATGCTGTAAATAAGTATGGAAATTGTGAATGTGTTGTTTACCTTGGAGATGTCGTGATATGTAAATCTTATTTTTGAAGGTTGTAGTGTAAGATGGTATTGATGGTATGATCTGTTAAAGGTTGTAATTTAACTAAGTTCCCTGAATATCTTATGAAACTTCTATTTTGTGGTTTTATTTAGTCTTGTTTAAGTTGAATCGGTGTTGAACTTTGAGACATTTGAAATTTATGGGCCTTATGTTGATTTGTATCTTTGAGATTAAGTTTGAATTAGAGTAATGCCTTAACTTAGGTGCTAGCTTGAGGTGGGGTACTTCATGAATGAACTTACAAAATTCTCAAAATATCTTATGAAATGTTTGTGGGTTTAGGAAATATTATAAAGTATTTAATATTTTTTTAAAAAAAATCTTATAAGTTCTCAAAATAAGATATTGAGGTCTTATAAACTCTTTTATAAAAAATAAGACATTCCTAACTTATTTTAAATCTTAAAAAATTCTTATAATTTTGATCAAATTAATTATAAAATTTTTGTTATTGACATCTTATGAGTTTAAAATTTTATTTATCCAAACACTTGAAGAGTTTATTTTGAAAACAATATCTAACATTTTATAAATTTGAAAAATATTTTATTAAATATTTTAAATGAACTTAGCCACACACCTTCTTACTTGTGGTTGAGAGTTATAGTAATAAAAAATTACATACAATAAAATGTGTATATATTATAAAAAATTAATAAAAAATTAAAATCTTAACATAGAGTTCCCATTTACATTTTTAAGTATGCTAATGCTATTAAAGAAATCTGAAAAAATGAATTCTACACTTATATTTTATGATTCTAAACTATGATGACAATGCGACTTTTTGATATTAAATAAATTTAAAGTAAAGAATGTGGCCAAGAGGTCAAATGCTGCATGTAAAGCATATATGAACTTTTTAACAATTAATTAAAAATTCATAAATATACTAATCAATCTTTCATAAATGAATTCCATCAATCATATCTTTATGTGTATTTTACCACATTTTTATTTTTTCAAAGTCTAAATTTTCATTGTTTTTATATTGATAGTTGTTTTTCATTTACTTTCTATTTTGCAAAAAATATCACTATAAAGCTCCTATTGTAATAAATTCTGTGATATTTTGGTATAGAAATTATATTCGACAACTATATTATTTAAATTCATTTTTTCATATAAAAAAATATATATTGCATTTCCAAATAACTATCTCACCAATAACCAAACAACAAGTTATTCTCCTCACGATTTATGTTACTATAGTTTAAAGGGGGAAAAAGAAAAAGAAAATAGAAAATAAAGGGCGAAAATAAACAAAAAAAAGGGGGGGCGGGGGGAAGGGGTGAAAAAGACAAAAGGAAAATAGGAAGGCAAACACTAAAATAAAAAAAAAAAGAAGGGAAAAATTGAAAAAAGGGCAGATTAAAAGGTCAAAGGATCTGCTATTCCACAATGCACATCATATTTAGGTAGGGTTTATTCCACCACCACATTTTCCCAAAAACCCTCGTGCAGCCGCGGGCGTCAGCTTCACAACCATGGTAAATCCTTCTCTGCCCACCACACTAGGCACACGTCTGTATGTATGTGAATATCGCTAATTTGTGTTTGTGTTGCTGAAAATGCGTTTGAAAGCAGGCGTCAGAGAAGAAACTGTCGAACCCAATGAGAGAGATCAAGGTTCAAAAGCTCGTCCTCAACATCTCCGTCGGAGAGAGCGGAGATCGTCTCACGAGAGCCGTTAAGGTACTTTCCTACTTATTCTGTCGCTCAATGCTATATTTCCTCCTGCCTTACTTTCTGATTTTCTTTACCCATTTTATAAAATATTTATTAGGTGTTGGAGCAACTCAGCGGCCAAATCCCTGTTTTCTCAAAGGTTAAGAATTTTTTTGTTGTGCTAATTTCAGTATCTGAAATGTCAAAAATAGCTGAGTTCTTGATCATGAAATTTCTAGTAATGTCGATTTTATTTTGAACACATAGCGCCCTAATTTTTCTTCGAATTTTTGCACGTTATTATACAATTGAACTTTGAATAATATGTGATTAAGTTGTATTATATGGCACAAAGGATAAATTTCAAGTGTTTTCACATGGGAAACGGTTTAAACTTTTTGCCAAGTGTATACAAGCTACGTCATTTCAATTTATGGGCAAGAAGCCAGAATGTTGGACTGAACTTGTTTGAGTATTCAGGATATTAAATAAAATGATCTGAAGATGTTAATAAAGGAGGAAAACAAAGTTTATTTCTTCCTCTTTTTTTGTTTAGGAGGATTTTAGGACATTGATCCGTTCTTGGTTGCTGGATTTCACTTCTTGGAGTAAATAAAGATGATTTTTCCATTAGGTGGATTAGCTCTTTATCTCATTTGATCTTATGGATTAGCTTTGTATAAAAGTTCTATTGAAAAACTAGAAATCCTTGGGTGTTCAAACTTTTGAACAAGAATTTTTGCAATACTGAGTATAATGGTGTAGAAGTAGTTTAAAACTGTTTCATGTCCAAGCTTGATTGAGTTAGAAAAATTAAGATAAACATTATGAATGATTCAGATTGCTGTTTTACTAACTCAGTTTTATATATTTATTTTTGGGCCATCAGCCAGATACACTGTCTGTTCTTTTGGGATCAGGCGTAATGAAAAAATTGCATGCTACGTGACAGTAAGGGATGAGAAGGCAATGCAGCTCCTTGAGAGTGGGTTGAAGGTAAAGGAGTATGAACTGTTGAGAAGGAACTTTAGCGAAACAGGTTGTTTTGGCTTTGGCATTCAAGAGCATATTGATCTTGGAATTAAGTAAGCATGTCTGTCTTCTTTTATATACCCTCAAAGTTCGTTGATGTTGTGTGTTATGAGGTTTGGTTGTTACTAACATGCCAATTAGAAATGTGTGATATTAGAGTTTCGTATGTCTTGCCCTTGGAAGTTGCATTGCCGACGTATTTGGACAAGATCAAAGTTATAGTATAATTTCACACAGAAATGTTTACGGAAAAAATACTGCAATTGGCTGTTGTTCAACTAGTTTAGATTCTTGGAACTATTTTGGCTAGGTGTTCTGGTTGCCATTGCTAATGCGGATTGTTATTTTTTAATGCCATGGGATGCTGAAAATTTAGCATGAATATGTATGTGGTCACAGAGAAAAAGATAAATCGTTGCTTCAAACTGTATGGCTGTTGGTTTATTATGAACTGTGCCGTTTCATAAAATTCTGATCACTTCCCCTCCTCCACCTTCCCTGAAAGAAAAAGAGCAGAAAAAAATTTAAGGGAGAAGGCAAGAAAAGCAACTCTATGAATTGCAAGTTAGTCTTTGTTTTCCACAAATTATACATGGTAACTGTTGAGAGGGAACTGCTATGATTATTAAATTAAGACAATGCAATATTATAGCGTTGTTTATTCTTTGAGATTTATGGCATATTAGTTTATGCTAAGGTCAGGTGCCAGATGTAAAATTGTTTTCCCTAGTACCTAAGGATTGTAACGGAAAAGGTTATTGTACTTTTCTTATTTGTTAATCGCTCCAGGTATGACCCTTCAACTGGTATTTATGGTATGGACTTCTATGTTGTCTTGGAGCGCCCTGGTTACCGAGTAGGCCGTCGTCGTAGGTGCAAGTCTCGGGTTGGAATCCAACACAGGGTTACAAAGGAGGACGCAATGAAGTGGTTCCAAGTGAAATATGAAGGGGTTATTCTAAACAAGGCCTCCAACATTGGCGCAGCTTGATTAGAGAATGTTTAGTTGGACCTTCCTGCTTAAATCTTATAATATATGCATTTTCCAACCAAGATTTATTACTTGTTGACCTTAAAGAAATCTTTTCTTCTGAACAAGTTGGGTTACATATTGTTTGTACTCTTCAACCAGATCAATGTTCTTTTGGTTAGCAATCCCTACTTTATTGTCTTTTTGGATGTTTCAATGACAATCCTGTTTGATGCTCACTCTCCGAGAAACATATGGGTTTGGTTTTTGAAGTAATTATCTATTGTAGGTTAGGTACATTTTATCTTCATCCAATTCTTATACGGTGATGGATGTACCCTTTTGAACTCCATTTGATTTTAATTCTGTACTCAGTACTCAAGTCTTGCATATTATGTTTAGTTTATCCCAAACCTGGTGGGAGGTTGTTGTAATTATTCCTTAAACCTTTTATGACAACAGCACAAATTTAAATTTGATTGTGAATATTTTTTGTTAAAATTACTTATTTTTATCCTATTTTATATTCAAAATTTCATTGTTGGCAAAGATTTATTTATCAAATGCATATATGAATTTGATATTACTACAAAACTTGCATGCCAAACTCAACTCTTAATTTAATTTGTGACATTTTTTCTGGTTTTGTTGAAGTGAAAACATGTAGAGAGTTAAATCAATTTAATATCTTTTTCACATCTACCTAGTCTGATTATTAATGACAAGGTTTTGTTTGACAAGATCTGACTGGCTTCTAAGCTCCATTTTAAAGTGATTTAAATAGAAAAAAAAATGATGAAATGTTGTGCTGCATCGTTTCTTGTTTAACAAAGATAGAAAAAAGGAATTATGATTGCAGAATTATGTATGCTGGACGCTTTCTTTTGTTCTTTTCAGTTAGTGACTTTTAGGGATGATAAAGGGGTCGGTTTGTGACGAGCTTGTGAAAATTCAGGACATGCCCATTAAGATTTTTAAGCCTCCAGGACCTGTTCATGCCAATTTCAAATCTTAGCGGGTTGAACTTATTAGAATCATCAGATACGTTTTGTTTATCTAAAAAAAATTAATTTTTCTGAAAAAAAGATAATATCACCATTACTTTCTAAATTAAAAAAATACTATTATTAACAAGTAATCATTTATTTATATATTTATGTGTGCATGCTTTTGTTTTTGAATAACTATAAATTGTAAAATTATTACTACTTAATATGAATATTCAATGCATAATTTATTTGTGATGATAATATTATTCTTTTACATAAAACATATATGTAATATGCATATTTTATCAAATATGTAAATATATATGTCATATAAATATACTCATAATAAATAAAATTAGTATATATATAATTATATAATATTTTAATAAGGTGAGGTGTGGGGTGGACTCAGATTTAAAAATTAAAATTCGAGATCTATCTCAAACCCGTGTCTGCTCGTATAGAAAGCCAAGAGTAACCAGCTCTCAATACTTTAGCCGCTAGTGCAGTTCCTCCGAGGTGATTTCCATAACATCCTTCATATATCTCTTGCAGGACACATTCACCCTTCGGTCGTGACAAGCATCTCAACAATGGTTGTGAAGAGTTCTTCTGCAGAGCAACTTCTCTATTATCATAAATCGTGTAGCTCGGACTCGTAGCTTGGGATTGGCATCAGGAAGTTCAAAGAATACCTAAGGAGTATGCTAATCCTGTCCTTATGTAGTGAGCATCTCTGCCTCCAAGCCACCATTATCTAGCTCTTTAATTGTCATAGGAGCAATTTCCGCGTTCTACCATTGAACTGGCTATTCTCTCTAAGTGATCAGCTCGAAAATTTTCTTCCCTAGGACTTGAAGTATCTGAATTCAGACAACTGTTTTCTTAGGGCTTGCTCAGTTGTAGAAAAATTTTTGGGAGAATGAGTTTTTGAGAGAAAATTTGGAGAATATACCAAATGTTTCTTTTTGTTTTGAGAAAATATGAAAAATGATTTGACAATGAGTTATTTGTTTCTTTATATTTTGAAGGAAACAAACTTTGCTATTGATGTCAAATCAGTTGTAATTTTGTTGGATTTATAGGGTGAAAGTAATTTTTTAATATAATATATATTGTATATTTATAGTTGGATGATGTGTGTGTATATATGTAATAATTGGTATATGGTTGTAATAAAATGATATGTAATTAATTCAAATGATGATTTATTTTGATATTTATATTCATATAAATTTAACATTAACAAATAATGTATTCTTTGGAAAAAAATATTTATTAATAATTATTAATTATTTGTGAATCATAGTTATATTTCAATTATAAAAAATTGACTAATATCATAATTATATCATAATTGTTAAGATTGACTTATATAAAAAAATTAATTAATTAAAATAAAATTATTTAACTATTTATTATTTCCTAGTTATGTATAAATAAAACTTAATTATTTATTTAAATAAAATATATATAAGACTTAGTAACTATTCGTCAAACTAAAAAAAATTAATTTGTATTATATGAAATTAAATCATTTTAAATTATTTATTATACAAATAAACATAATATTTAATTATACATGAAATATGAAATATAATTAATATATAAATAACAAGTTATTAATTACTTTAACTCATTATTTAATAAATAATTTACTTATAATCAAAATATTTCTTACTTAAATCTAATTAATTTTCTATATGATTACTTTAATTTTATTAATATTAATTTATTAAACTTAATAGATTATTAAATAGATATCAAACTAGAATTAAATTTTTTATTTTAATTTTAGATAAAATGCGAAGATTAATATTTAATAAAAAATATTAATTTATTTGTTATATCAAATTAAAATATCTTAAATTATTTATTAAATGAATAAATATAATATTTAAGTAGTACATTAAATATTAAATATAATTAATACATTGTTTAATTAATAAGTAATTTAATTAATTTAATAATTTATTTAGTAAATAAATTATTTATTAAAATTAATTAATTTTTTTTGTAATCAGTTTAATTAAATTTGTGAATATAAGTTTTAGAATTTCTTAACTAGTATAATTTACTGTTTTCTTATATATATATATATATATATGAGTAAGTAAGAGAGTGATAAGTGAATGAGTGATGTGAAAAGTAGAGTGAGAAATGAGGGGATATGTGTGGTTTCTAGGATGTAGGGTATTTTGAAATTTTTTGGAGGGGGTTTTTGGGTATAAAAATTTTGTGTTTTGGGAGAAAGATTAGAGAATGTGTATACATTTTGTAATTGCCTAGGGAGAAAGAAAATATTTTGAAAAACACAGAAAAACAAGCTCTTTGCTATTCTACTTGCTGTAAGTATTCGATCATGTGCTATTCTTTAGCCTTGTGCTGTCCCTTAATTTGCTTAGTTATCAATTACGATTTGATATAGACTTTCACTTGTCTAGCTCCTCCACAGATAGCCATTTTGATTCCCGTAGTCAGTACTTCACATTCTGCTTCATTATTAGAGGCCTAGAAGTGAAACTTTGTGGCACACTCTAATTCATCACCTCAGGATTGATCAGGACTATGCCAACTTCATTGCCATACTGACTAGAAGACCTATCTGCATATAACGACCACACTCCATCCCTTTCTACCATCTCAATAACATCTAACATGAAGTTTGCTAGCGCCTGTGCCCCAAGGCCTACTTAGGGGTATATTGTAAGTTATACTCTCCCAATTCCACCACCTATTTCACTAGTCTCTCTTCATATTTGTCTTTTCCTATGTTTGCTTTAATAGTTGGTTTGTCCTTACCACTATAGGATGTGAGAGAAAATAGGGTCAAAGCCTTGAAGTTGTAACCACCAAGTCCAAAATGAGCTTCTCTATCTCGAGGTATCACAACTCATTCACATGTAAAAGCTTGCTCACATAGCATATTGGTTTATGTGTGGATCCTTCTTCCTTGGTTGGCATTGAGCGCATTGCTTGATTTGAAATGGCTAGGTAAGGAAACGAGTCTCTTTGGCTACCATCTTCATCAACAAAAATAGCTAAGTGAGACATGCCTTGCTTGTAGAATTCCTTTTGAGCAACCTTTCCCATTAAATTTTTTCAACTTTTTAAAAATTCCAAAGAAAGTCAAACGTTGGCCTATAGAATGAGCTATAAACCTACTCAAGGTAGAAATTCTCTCAGTTAACTTCTGCATGTCATGAATGCTGTGCAGGAGGTTCATCTTAGTGATAGCTCATATTTTTTAAAGGTTGGCCTCTATCCCCCTTTTTGTTGCTAAATAGCCCAGAAACTTTTGACATGTTATCCTAAAAGTATACTTAGCAAGATTAAGTTTCGTATTGTACCTTCATAGTATTTCAAATGTTTCCCTTATATTTTTTTGTGTGGTTAACTTGATGGACATTTTTCACCAACATATCGTCTACATATACTTCTATGTTATACCAATTTGTTTCTTTGACACAACCTACCAAATGTTGATAAGTGGCTCTAGTATATTTAAAACTAAAAAGCATGCTGAGATAGTAAATAATTTCCCTTTGATGTAATAAAGCTTACTTGCCTATGATCTTTTGATGCAGTAGGATTTGGTGGTATCCTTGTGAGACATCCATCATACTGAGCAATTCACAACCTGACTTAGAGTCTACTAATTGGTTGACCCTTGCAAGGGATAGAAGTTTTGGAACAAGGTTTGTTGAGGTCTTTGAAGTCCATACAAACTCTCCATTTATCAACATGCTTAGGAACTAATGCTGCATTGGTGATCCATTTTGGGAATTGAATTTCAATGGTGTGTCCAATGTTTAGTAGCTTTTCTATCTCTTTATGTAAGATAATATCTTTCTTGGGACCAAAATCTTTCTTTCTTTGCCTTGCCGGCTTAGCAAAACTATCAATATTGATCTTGTGCTCAACTATGCTTAGGTTTATACATGTTAAATCTTTTGGAGAAAAGGCAAACACATTTACATAGTCTCAAAGTACATTAACAAGTCAAGCTACTAGCTTAGGACTAAGCTGGGACTTGATTTGGGTTGTCTTCTCAGAATTACTAGGAATAAGTTCAACGGTCATGAGCTCTTTAAAAGGTTTAAGCACAGGTCATTGGTCAGGTTGCTATGGTGTGTTGGAGCTTTCCTGCCTCAGTTGATATATCATCTCTTCTATTTTATGGCTTTCTTTTCATACCGTTTCAATGTAACACTTACGAGAGACAACTGATCTCCCAATACCTCTCTCACTAGTCTTCCCACTCCACATTTGAGTTTCATGTGTTAAAGTGAAGCTACTACCTAGAATATTTGCAATATGGGCTACTAAATATAACAATAAAGTTGAAAGGGCAACCATTATAAAATTTTTTTTACTACGTCATAGGATGATACCAGAGCCCAAGTAGACAAGCAAAGCAATTTTCCCTACAGGCTGTATTGCTTCCCTAACGAATCCAAACAACACTATTTCTATCGGCTCCAACACTGTGTTCCCTAAATCCATTTGTTGGAAGGCCTCAAGAAACAACATTTTGGTATGGTAGATGTATGGCTTTTAGGTCTTCTGGCTTGAACTAAATAACTAGTATGTCCTCATTAATTTCTGTAGTAGCCACCTCAAAGTTTTTCACATCAGCGACTCTAATGCATGGACACGCCATAAAATTACTCTGTGCAGTGTCTGATGCATGTTGGACACGGCAATAAAGTATCCAAAAATTAAAATAAAAAAGATAAAATCTAACACAATGTCGAACATGGCTAAAGGATGAGTCCGACATGGCGAGACTTCTTTTTTTCTTTTTTAATTAAACTTTACAAAATTTAAGAGCTAATAAATAATATAAAAACTTTTTAAATGGAAAATGAAGTTAGTTAAAAAATCTCACTATGATCATAGTATCCTAACAAATTTGGATGATTAGACACGCTACGAAAAAAGAAATTTATAAAAAATAGTAAGTGATAATTGAAAACTTGGCACTAATTATACTTATATATATATGTAACAAAAAAATTTTGTACTACCACCAATAATAATTTTTACACGTTTAATAGTGGCAAAAATTGTATTTAAGTTATCACCATTGATAATTGATGGCAAATCTTTAATGATAGGCATAAATCTTTTCAAATGTTATTAGTTATAATTTTTGCATTATCACTTATTTTTTTATGACTAATATTATATTTTTTTGTATTAAAAATTTCCATTATATGATTTACATGAAATCTAAGACTTGTTCCTATTTAGGGGATTCGTTATTTATTTGAATTTAAAATATTTTTATTTAATGTTTAATGTTGATTTTTTTCACTTTGCTTTGATATATATATATATTCTATATTACATATATTAATACGATTAATAAATACTTATATATAATTATATATATTATGGTAACAGTGTTGGGGTTTTGTTGTGTTCTAAAATTTTAAAATTTAATGTGTCACTGTGTTCGTATCGTGTCGTGTCCGTATCCATCTACCATAGATTAGTGAGTGCCCATGCTCGAGCCCTCCAGCTTGGTGCGTGCCCCCTTCTATAGGATCTTCTACTGTTATGTGGATTATTCCTTTAATCAATAGCTCTCTCCTCAGCTTCTTCTTAGCGTCAGGTCAGCTTATAACCCTTAGCTTGACTAGTTTGGTAAACCTTGTGAAAGTTGTAGGAACTTCCACAAATTCATCCAAATATTTATTCGTTACTAATTGCTCTAACTTATTCCTAAAGTTATAACATTCTTCCATTACATGCACATATTTGTTATGGAGCTAAAACAATTGGTTTAACTTGGGTCGATGGGGTGGGTCTTTGGAGGTATGAGGCCATTTTAGCAGGTTCATGCATTCAACAGTATGCATAATTTGTTCCCTAGGCACTTTCAAAGGCATGTGGTAATCAAACTTGGGACCCAAGGAAGGCGGTCTAGACTAATTATAAGATGCTAGCCTAAACTTACCACCTTACTTGTGCTTCTTAGCTATGCCACCATCTTCTGTCTTGTCTCTTTTCTTTCCCCCTAACTTTCTTTCCTTAGCTTGGCATACCTCTTCCTCATGTTCGTACTTCTCAGCTTAGTGTAATAGCTCATCATAGCTATTAGCAGACATTTGACTTATGGACCTGAAGAATGAACTAGGTCCAAGTCCTTGAGTGAATGTACTGGCTAATACCTATGA
Organism: Jacaranda copaia; assembly: GCA_014898725.1. Lineage (NCBI taxonomy): Eukaryota > Viridiplantae > Streptophyta > Magnoliopsida > Lamiales > Bignoniaceae > Jacaranda > Jacaranda copaia. The sequence continues at coordinate 511,669 of JACGDI010001810.1, forward strand.
AGTTGTAGAAGTGACCATCAGGGTGTTTGTAGTAAACCGCTTGATGAAATTCATAAATGTCTCATTTTTTCCTTATAAGAAAGAAAGCAAACCTTGAATACTTTGGTGATGCTGTTGTTTATTGTTGGTGAAATGGTGCAAACTTGAGAAAGAGGTTGTCCAAAGTGTGTATAGAGTGCGAAAGTAACTGTTTAAACCATCATTAAGCAGCTCCTCATAGAGAACATTCAACATTTCAACTTATTTGAGAATTGATATAGTAAAGTTAAGTTGTCAAACTCATAAAGGTGGTTGGAAAAACGTGATCCTCCCATGTACTAGGCATAAAGAAGAACTTATGATTATATGGGAAAGGGTCAAGCAATATGGATTCTCCAAAAGGGAAGGCCTTAACATCTTATTTTTCTTCTTTAGCTATTTTCTTCTTCATCTCTCCTAGTTTTCTCTGCATGTCCGCCATTTTTTGAAATGACATCAGCATGAGGTCTTTCTCTAATCCTCTACCCGGCAAGATGTAGAGGTACGTAATTCTCAGCTACCAACACCTTCGACTCCACTTCTCGCCGATTGGGGTTCTTAGGCTCCAACTCTTTAGACAAATCACGCATGTCTAGTTGTTTCATTAGCTTGTCTAGGAGCAACCCTATAGGGGCGATAGCATATTCTTGTCCCTTAAGTAATACAATAACAAGAGTAACTTAAGACGGTGCTCTTGCCACTATAGTACCTTACATAGCCAATCCCTGATATGGGCGTGTCTATGGGAGCATATGCTGCCACTACTCCACCTATAGGCTGCGAGAAAAATAGTACGGGGTGCATTGTAATAGGCATATGTGATATTTCGGCCATGGAGGTAGGTGTGGTAAGGATTATAGCTATTAGGAATTGCACTAGCAGAGGGATTAGCAATCCCACTAGTAGCATACTCGACAGAAAGATGGTTAATGGAAATGATGGGGAGGTAGGAAGCATTGTTGGTCCTGTCCTAGTATTTTCAGTAGTAAGAAAGAAATTAACTATAAACTATAGAAAACTTAACAATTGCTCCACTGTCATTTGTCCTATCATCGAGGAAGGAGTAGGAAACATTTTTCCCTTCATTAGAGTAGTTAAAGTTAGGGTTGGTGCTGAGCTTCTAGGCTCTGGCACATCCGTTTTCTCAATCTAAGGTGTTGTAAGTATATCCCTATCAAGATTCCTCCCTGATTCACTCATCTTCTCATGCCTTAGCTCAAATTTTTCATAGATGGCACCAATTAAAGTAAACAGTAAAAATTGAGAACACCAATAAAAGTCAAAAGTTTTATATAAGATAATCTCTTATGTTTTCTTTACACTACATCGAGGCTTAAATACATGTAGATCATCCATTACTTGGGTTTAACTGTCAACTACTATTGTCATGGGTATAACTAACTATAACATTTTTTATGGTTAGCTAATACATTGCCATGTGTATTTCCCACTTTTCACCACTCTCGCTTTCCTACGTAACTACTTCACTTATGTGCATCCTTCTAGTTAGCTCGGCAACATAATGGAATCAATTAGTAGTTGGGCATAAGGTCTTGTTTGCTTGGCTTGTCCCTCATGACTTGGTTGAAGCTTGAACCTTTGGTTTGGCTCGAACAACAGAGTGATATTGTTAGACAAGTTAAGGGTTATTAGTAAAAATATAGCAAAAAAAACAACAATCATAAAATTACCGTAGTTTTGAAGGTTTTGTAAAAGTATTATAAAGCGTGGCTACAAGCATGCCTTTAGATATGTTAATTTTTTTTTAAATGCAGCTTCTTGAGTAATTTTCTTTTTCCAAATCCGCAAGAAGGGGAGTTTCATTTTTCTTTTCTTTTGAAATCAACAAAGAGGGGGCTTGGAGTCACGCCTCTATATAACTCTTCCACTCCATCCTTCAATTTCACCTTTAATTTCAGTATTCAGTTTCTAATGGAAGTGAGTGACTGTTGGTGTTGAGACAGAGAAGAAACATTTGAGAGGAAAAATCAAAGGAAAAGGGAAAAGAAAAATAGAGAAGAAGAGATTGTGTTTCAAATAATTTGAAATAAGGTAAAATCTAATTTATGTTGTTTAAAATTTTAATTTTTTATATTTGATTATTTAATATTTATTATTCTTTTGTTGTTAAAATAATATTTTACTTTTTTTTTTTAATATTTTACAGTTTGATTAGAAGTTTGATTTTGGAGGAGGAATTTTTGACTCATCAATATCAGACTGGTTTTCAAATTTTAGAAGTTTTTTAATTTAATTTGTTTATTATTAAGTTTGACATGATCTTATGAATTCAAAGTTAATTTTAACATTTAGTTTTGAATAATTTAAGATAGATGGACATGACAGTAGCATTATTTGATATTTATGGCATTTTCTTTCTGATTATTAGTTCATGCAAAACTAGAAAGGAAATAAAAACGCATTATGGAGTATTAATTTTTACATTAGTGGTTATCAAGTAATTAAAATACTAATAATTTTATATTAATTATTAATACTATTAATATTAAGTTAGAAAGGTTTGGGTTTATAATAATGAAGTTAATCCATATTAGATGAAATTTTTTTAAAAATATTTCTGTTATAAATTATGTGTATCACATTTTATAGATTAATTTTGTATGCTAATTGTATTACAAATATATTAATTTATATATAATATATAGTATGTTGTATGTGTTATAATAATATAATATATATGTATTATAAAATAATATAATATAATATAACAAATATATGTATGTAATATAATATAATATAATATAATATGTATTATAAAATAATATTATAATATAATATATATAGTCACGGGTGCTGAAACTTCAGCGCCTATGATGGTTGAAAAGTGTGCCTTTTTCAGGCGCCTTTCATGTGCTTTGCAGCTCTTGTGATGGCGTTGCACTGGGGTTGATGTAAGCCCCACTATAATAATATATATTTTTTATTTTTTTAAAAAAATAATTAAAATCAAGTTTGAATAATAAATTTGATATTATTATAATTTAATATAGAATATCTTATTTTATACTTAAAATCTTAATATTTAATTATTTTAAAAAATTAAAAATGAGCCTAGAAAATGCACTTTAAATTTTTTATAACTTAATTATTTAATAAAATTCAAATATTTGAAAAATGTTTCTATTTTTATTTTAGTTCCTTTTTTTTAATTTTTACTATAAATGTGCATAATGTTTGTTAAATTACATTTACTATATATATGATGACATAATTATTTCATTTTAATTTTATTTTGTAGGATGGATACTACAAATGTGTATGGTCCACGCTACTCATCGGTTAGAAGATGTATTTGTTGGAAATGTCAACAACACTCATGTGGTGAGGTGAAGAGATTGTTCTCTTTGGGATATCATAAGTTATGAAGAGCTACATGTTCATATTTTAAATTTATTATATGAGATGAGATTTTATGGTGTATATAGTTGTGGGCGCTTTAGTATTAATCTACACTTGATCACGACTTAGTAAAGAGATGATGTTCTGAGACTCAAACCTTTCATTTTTTTTGGAGAGGTTATAGTTATACTTCAAGACGTGGCAGTCATATAGGGCTTACAAGTATGAGTTCGGCTTATTATTGGTGAAGACTCTAATAGGTTCATTGAGGAGTGGCAAGAATATTGTGAGCATTATCTTGGTTTCAGGTCGTATGAAAGCCAATTTAGGGGATCTTGACTTTATCTAACAGCTATTACCATGCACATTCACAACTACTGTATTATGGATGACAACGCTGATTTAAAGGTTAAACAGATTGAATGTGCATGCGTATTAGTACTTTTAGGAAGTGTTATGTGCCCAGATTCTTCAGGCAATGCAGTACCATTAGTTTATTCAAAGCATTTTGAAAATATTCATGATATTCGTAACTTTAGTTAGGGAATTGCAGTTTTGTCATTCTTGTACCATGAGCTGTGCATTGCATGCCAATGGGAAAAACTTAATAATGGTGGTGCAATTCAACTACTACAGGTAAAATAAATATATTTAATAAATATTAAATAGATGTATTTTTATTGCTATATGCCCCATGATACGCTGTTTTAGCATTGAAACTTAAGAAGGTTGAAAAGGAGTCATTTAATCTAATCCCATACAGAATGCTAATTTAAATTGTTTGTAATTTTAAATTTGTAATTTTAAACTGAAGAAACCATAGAATTAAAAATATAAATTACAAACTTGGCACAATCATTCAGATCTAACCTTTCCAAGGGTGTGGAATTGTTTCGTTTAATAAAGGCACTTTATGAATTATTTGCCAAAAAGGCATAAATGAGAGGTGTGACTTGATGCCACGCCTCTCTTTCATGTATAGTGAATAGTGATTTGCTATTTATGAATAGTTATTAGTGCATCAGGTGTAAATGAAAAGGCTGAAGAGGAGTAATTCAATCTAACTCCATACAGAGAAGTAGAAAGGATAAAAAAAAAATAGTAGGGGCCAACATTTTAGTAGTTTATATGTTTGTGGTGAAGTGAGACACTAATATACAAAAAAGCGAAGAATTGTGTGAAAAACGATTGAGTTGAGAGGAGTAAAACAGGGTAAAAAAAATGAAAGGATCAAGTGAAAGAAAAGAGAGAAAGGAAAATTTTCAGAGGAACACCAGTAGACACTAACATTATTCTTTTAGGTATAGCTAACATGAATATATTACACATTATGGTATATAGTGGAGAAAGAGTACAAAGGACTTTAATTCTGTGAGTTATGATCGTCCTGTATGTGGATATATACCACTCTCCCATTTGGCAACATACTAGGAGTTATTGTCAAAGTTATATGAAGTATTGGGTTATAATAACCAATACTTATTAAAAATTTTGGTAAAGATTTATTTGGATAAAGAGGCTTGCATATCAACTATCATACAGGTGGAAAATGACATTAATTTATCAAACTTGTTGGATCCAAGGGCTGGCATGAATAGTGTGGAGTTGTTCATTGCAGTTGAATCAATACACCCTAATAATATGTAAGATATGTTATCACAAGGGAAGTATGGATCCTTAATGTCACTTCTCATGTAATATCCCTTGGGCGGTACTTCAACATCGCATTAAAATCTCTTGGGAAGAGATCAGTATGCCACTCAATTTAGTAGCAAATATACTCATACAACTTTACACGCAAAGACAGGGATTCTTGACTTGCCAACCGTAACAGATGGCTTTGAAAACTTTGGGATTCATGATATATATGGTGGTGGTTTTATATCTTATCAACATCGCAATGTTGGTCTTTCTACTTCACATCAAGAATATTCAGGAGGACACCAATATGAGGCTGAGCGCTCACATGCAGACTCCAGCTTAGTAATTTAGAGTCTGACAATTATGACATAGATGAAATAGCTAATGATGCTAATGAAGAGCTTATACAACCACATGGCAAGGGAACTTCCAATTAAGCACAAGTGGTGAATCAATCACACTTGTATTTGGACATTCCATTCTTCTCCACAATAGAAGAAGATCTATTAGGAGACTTTATGGATATTCTATTTGGAGTGTGGGGGGATTATTATGACAGTAGCTGCGGAAAGCTTGAGAAGGACATAGTTTTCAAAGATAAGAAGCATATTAAGGCCCCTGTTAAGAATTTCTCTGTACGTGTTGCTAGTCGAGAATATCGCATACTTGAGAGTACACCAAAGTTATGAAAAGTGGTGTGCAAACTAGGGTGTTCGTGGAGTGTCTAGGTAGTTCTAAAAGAGCAAATGAGAATGTGAGAGATTACAAGGCATGGGAGCCCTCATACTTGTTTGATGAATGAAGTTTCATTTAATCACTAAAACTTAAGTCAAGCAATGATTACAATGGACTTGTCGGAACATGTTCGTGATGAGCCAGCATATAAGATCAAAAATGTGCAACAAACTATGAAGGACAAATATGGATACAAAATCTCGTACACCAAGGCATGGAATGCATTGAAACATACAAGAGGGCACCATTTTGGGACACGGGAGACTTCAGTAAGACTATTGCCCAAGTATATGGAAGCTCTCCAAAAGTGGAATCTAGACATCATTGTTGAGTGGGAGCATCAACGAATAGGCATACCAAGGCTGAATATGTTGAAGTATGAGTTTTAGGCCTTTAAATCGTGTATTAATAGGTTTAAATATTACTGCAAAGTTATTGGTGTAGACGAAACTCATCTATATATGAAATATAGATATAAAATGTTGATTGTGGTGGCTATGAATGCAAATGAACAAGTTTTGCCATTAGCTTTTGCAATTGTCGATGAAGAAACCTTTTTGTCTTGGAAGTGGTTTTTGGAAATGTTGTCTAAGCACATCGTCAGAGGGACAGAAGGCATGTGCCTAATTTCTAATCATCATCGTGGCCTCTTATCTACTATTGAATGCATACCTGATTTCATGCTTCCTCATAGAGTACATCGATTTTGTCTAATGCATGTCTACTCTAACTTCAATAAACATTTCAAAAATGTTCAATTGAAGAATTTATGTTGGAAAGCCAACACCGCAGTCCAAATTTAAAAATTTGATAGGCATATAGGAAAAATAAGAGAAACTAATGAGAATGTCTATTCATATTTGCAAAACATTGACAAAGCTCATTTGACATTTAGTCATAATGGAGGATGGCATTGCGGTATTTTAACTACAAACCTGTCTGAGTGTTTCAATAGAGTACTAAAGGGTGCTCATCGACTGTCAATTACAGTTATTGTTCAACAAATATTCTCTCGTTGTGTCAAATTGTTCCTTGATCGGATGACCAAAGCTCATGGCATGATGAACAAGCAACAATCTTGGGCCGATTATGCAAATAATATATATTCTAATTGGTAGCACCATTCTATTGAGCACATAGTTCAAAAGTTTAACTATACTCAACAATCAGCTTCAATCATCATAATGTGCATGTACATAGGTAAGGGAAATCATGTGCAAGTTATCAATCTTAGGAGATGTGAGTGCTCATGTGGAAAATAGGTTGAACTTGGTATTCCATGTTCTCATGTGATGAGTGCATGTCGATATTTTGGGTTAAATGCTGTATAATTTGTCAAGCCATATTACAACATTGAATATTACTTGACAATATATCAAGAGAGCTTTGAGCCGATATGGGATGAAGATTATTGGGATGAACCTAATTTTGAACTAGTCCATAATCCAATCTGTAGAGAGAGATGTTTTGTAGGAAAGGATCGCATTACTCATATCTAAAATAAAATAGATTAGCCCTAAGCACGTGTGAGACAACAAGCCTACCGTTAAGCCCAAGCCGAAGATGAAGCCCAAGCCCGACATCCTTGATTCTTCCAACTTTGTACTTATATTTTATGTTCTATGTTTTTCTTTTGTATCAAACTTTATGAATAATAAATTTGGTCCAAAATCTAAATTTGTTTTGACAATTATAATATATGTTACATTTCACTAACATACTTAAAAAATAAAATCCATACATTGTTCTTCAAGAATGCATGATAATTCTTCAAATTACAAGCATCATTTATGATTAGAATGTATGATAATTTTTCAAAAATGTATTAATATATAAAATCATGTACTACGATTTTATATGCCAATTTGGATCAATGTTCTAACATTACAAGCATCCCTTCATGAGTTAATACATCACATCAATTGAAACACTTGCATGTTATAAAATAGTACATTTATACAAAAAAAATTTCAAAATTTATATGATTTTTTTGACTCATTTTAAATATTTTAAAAAATTAATTAATTTAAAATTTAAATATTAAATAAAATATTAAATAAAAAGATTAGAGCTGATGTCATCCCTAATCTTGTAAAATACCATAGAAATGGAATTATTTCCATTTTATGTTAGCCCTAATGCTACAAGCATGACTCTTGCCGAATTTTAGGAAAACAAATTATTTTCTCAAATTCACCATGCAAGAAAGCCACGCCTCTTGCATTTTTATTAAAATAAATAAATTCTTGATGCCACGCCTCTTTGCAATTTTTATATCCATGTCTTCTATGTATATTCACCATGCAAGATGCCTCTTGCACACTCTTGCATTTTTATTAAACAAAAATAAATCCAAAGAGGCATGGCATGATGGCATGGTGGAAATTATTAAAAAAAAAAAATTCCTCAAAGAGGCGTGGCATGGTGCCATGCCTCTTTGGCCTACAATTTAACCATGTAAGAGGCGTGGCTTGGTGTCACACCTCCTGCGGAATTCGGAAAAAAAAAAAATTACTAAAGAGGCGTGGCTTGGCAGCAAGCGATGCCTCTTGGATTGCATTTAAAAAAAAAAATAATCTAACATATCTAAAGGCGTGACCGCTTTGCAATACTATTACAACACCTTCAAAACTACCGTAATTTTATGATTAATTGTTTTTTGCTATATTTTTACAAATTACCCCCAAGTTAACTATATTAATATTGAAAATAAAATATTAACTAGTGAAAATTATTTAATTTAATTAAAAACAAAGTCTAATAATTTAAATTTGGTCAAAATTGTACAATTATAATCAACAAAATTTTACTATATATAATAGTATAGATGTCATTTAGATTAAAGTTGAAAGTATTACATAATTTAAAGAATAAAAATAAATAATAGAATTGGAGAGAATAAACTCGAGAGAAGTGAGGTAAAAGGAAAAAGTAAGTAATAAATTCAATCTCATCAATGAATTTCCTATATACTAATTCATGGGACTTACATTTGCAAATCAATAAGAATCATTTTAAATTTAAACTAAGTTAAATGAAAAACTAATGAGCTATTTTCTAATTAGAATACTCAAATTTCTCAATCATTATTATTTAGCATATACAGATAAATAATATTATTTAATTTCAAATTTGAATATTATTTTAATAAATTATCTTTGAATTTGAATTAAGTTATTGCTTATTTAGATTTTTGGATAAAGATAAATATTCAACAATCAATAAGAATATTTTAATTTAATTAAAAAATTAAAATTCTAAAAATTTTAGGATTTAATGAGGATTGCACTGTTGTAGTCAAATACCATTTTGCTATATATAATAATATAAATACATTTTTGTCAAATTTAATTTTTTTAAGCCTCAATTTTCTTATGCATCATTTGTGTATATATAATTAACAACTCAAATAGATAAAATAATAACATATAATTATTTCATACCTTGACTATTTGGGAATAGATTTTGGGCATGTTTGATTAGGAATGTAAATAGTAGTGTAGATTTGAATAAAAGTAAATTAAATGAGATTAGATAATATAATAGTTTGTTTGATATTGAAAATTAACCTTATAATTAGCTACTACTAAAATCTACTATAATTTATGATGCATGTTTAATATATAGAATTAGCTAGATAAAAAATAATATTACCCTTCATAATTTCTCTCACTCCTTCCACGACCCTTGTAACATTTCATTCCCTCAAATTGCAATGAGCGGAGGGTGAAATTGGAATAAAAAAACAAGAGAAGACAGGAATAAAAAATTTAATGAAATGGGCACCACTACAATATCAGCTATAAGTTGCGGCAATAACAGGCCTGGTCCAAAATTCGGGCCTGCGCGCTGCTGTTGTGGATGGTATCAAACAATGGATTAGTATAGATTATTCCACCTTATAGTGGTTATTAGCCACTATTGAATGTGTCCTTATGCCGTGTTTGATTTCCCCACCAGTAATCTAATGTAATCTTGACCCGCTAAAAATTATGTGAGTATATTACAATCCTAGCTGGTGTAATCTTATGGTTGATATTGTAGATTACATATGATATTATAATATATTCAAGTCTTGGTTTCATGCTTGATACTAGCGATTAAGCTCTATATTATTTCGTTTTTCTATTCGCAACCTCATATCCAATGAGTTGTTTGATAAATAAGAAGATCCATGAAAAATGATTAGATATTTTTCCATCAAATTTTGTTTTTTTCCTCAAACCTGTGCCTATTCATCATAAATGTGTGAATAGGCGCTAGAGTTGGCAACATTTGTACATATTCATGCAAAACGTCATTATTGAGGCACCACACAGAGCATTATTTTTACCAAAAAAATGATCGCATAGGCACAATATGAAAAATGGAATATACACCTGATGCTGCAGAGAGCTGGAGAGTCAGATACTCCGATTGATTAAAGTGTTTTGGACTTGAGATCTGTAACCACGAACACAAGTCAACTAGCCGAGAGGCTCTCGGCTATGGCACTCAGACGCTCAAGTTAGATTTCCAGTAGATCGGAGAATATAGAGAGAGTATGTAGTAAACAGTGTGAATGGCATTACCTTGAGCGTGGTGGTGCTTGTAGTGTTTATAGTCCAATGAGGGTGTGATGTTACCCAAGTACCCTTATCAGGTGTACTTGGCTTTCCCCATGATAGGGAGTTGGGAGTCATTCTCTGCCTAGATCCCGGTGCTGTGCCAGGTGGCACAATCTCCTATTTTTCTAGATAATCATATTAGTAGGAGCGCGCTCCTGCTAGAGTTGTTGGCAGGGTTGTCAGAGTTGTTGGAAGTGGTTACATCCGTTGGCAGCAGTCACATCAGCTGCCACGTGTCATCAATGCCGAGAGGTTCAACTTGTCCAACTTACAGCTGGAGGTCGATTCATGTCGATCGGACTTGGATGCTAAAGCTTCAGAAGTGGCCCTCAGGTCGATACGGGTCAACCACGGGGCTTACCAAATAGGGTCGATACAGATTGACCAAACTGATGTGTCTTTGGGCTTCATAGGCTGTCTCTTCTGAATCTGGGCTTGTTGGGCCTACTGGATTATACCGTACCGAATTTGGCCTCGTGGGCTGTCTCATTTGAAGTTGGGCCTATTGGGCCTACTGGATTATCCTATATCATGAGTCCCCCCAACTCCCAGTCCTGATTGAGCTTGATGACGAGAAGGAGCAGGGAGTTCATATTTAAATATAGCGGGCAATATGTTCGGCCAGGATCTCTGTGCTTTCGACCAGGTTTTTGAAATATCGACTTAGGTTTTTGAAATATCAACCTGGGTTTTTGAAATATCGACTAGGGTCGGAGCCGATTTCTGTGCATTTAATGCTGCTATTAGTGCACCGGATATGAAGCGTGCAGAATACGAAGCATCTGAGATACGAAGCAGGCTGTCATGACAGCAGTTACAAAGTTTCCCGTGCATGATTGCCTATAAATAGGGGGGGGAGTTCCTTCGCTCACACTTTCGTATTTTGAGCATCAGAAAATATCTATTGTTGAAGAGTGTTCTGCTTCGTACTTTTCGCTTCCGAAATGAACACTGTAAGTGTCCCTGTCATATCTACATTATTTTTCGCCATTACTTTACAGAACCATGTCTGTTAATGTTGATTTTGGTAGTAGTAGATCTGAAAACATGATTCGTAGAAGGGATAGCGAGACTGAGAGCACTACCCAATCTAGTTCATCTACGACTGACAACAGTAGTTCTTCTAGTAGTAGCGATCATGGAGAGGCTAGGATTGTATTAGAGGGTGAGGCTGGGCCTTTTGAAATGCCTGTTAGCTGAGATCGACTATTTACCCCAGACTACTATACTGAAATACCCTCCAAAATAACCTATGTTGACCTGGTGCGGATTAGGGCAGTTTACCATATCCCCGATGAGTTTGAAATAATAGTGCCAGGGTTCTGGGGTAGGATGCATCAACCTCCTTGGCAGTTTATCACTGTATTTGAGGAGGGATTAAGGTGCGGGTTGAGGTTTTCCCTTGCTCAGCCCATAGTCGACCTGCTCACCGACTTGGGAGTTTGCATCACCTAACTTTTACTTAACTGTTTTGCAACCTTGTATAGCTTCGCTGTGTTGATGAATCTTTTCAACCAGCCAGCTAATTTTGCAAATTTTTCAAACCTTTTCCATCTCCCGATGTCCCAGAAGTCAGGTAGTAGTGAGGAGTTGGGCTTTTATTATCTTACTGCTCGATCTCGTAGGAAAATCCTGATACCCCCATTCTCTTCTTACGGCCAAGAATGGAAGAAACACTTTTTCTATATTTGAGGGCTGGGGGTGCTTGCCATTCCGGGGGGTTGATGGAGGGGTCTTATGGAGATACCTAATAACAAGACGCCTAGTTAGCCCAACACCTTTATCCGAGATCTGGTCGAATCTGAGCAGATGGAGGCTTCCGTTCTAATTGAGGAGAGGTGTTTGGTCGATTACTTTGATTGTGTTTTGTCTGATTCTTGTGCTCATTATTAACTTGTTTGTGCATGCAGATCTGAATGATATAATGGCCCACAGCAGAAATAAATCTTAGGTCTAGGCATTAAGGTCTCAAGCCCGCTGACAAGCCGCTGCAATTGCCGGACAGGAAGGTGCTGCTGAACAGGCGGTATCTGCGAGGTCGACTTTCGACACCCCACCATCGCCGCAGATCGAAGCAGCACCTTCGACCCACCAAGGGGTGCCTGAGCCGAGCAGCTCTGTGTGTCGGGGGAAGAGGCATGCAATCGACTTGGAAGAACTTGCCCCCAAGAAGGCCGTTGGGGGAAAAGGGAAAAATATAGTAACGGGCTGGGACCTCTTCGAAAAAGAGAATGAGAGCTTCTTCTTCTGGCTCCCTCGTCTGCCCACTCTAAGGTTTGCAATGGATTGGGATCATGATATAATTAATTTGTCATCAATGATCAACGCGGGGCCGTCCGGCCTTGATGCTTTGATGTGGATGACCTTCGGCCTGTTCCTGAACGACCAGCGCAAATTCATGAACCTGAGCTAGTTCGGGACCATGAAGGCCATGTCCTACTACTGCAATATGATAAGTGAGAGGTCGATAAGTTTCGACCATCCTTTTCTATTATAATTGTGTTATGCTGCAATTGATATTGGTACATTTCAGATAGGGCAGCTGGCCTACAACATGTACCGGCAGTTGGAGGCGGCTCTCACAGCGAAGAAGGAGCTTGAGGTCACGGGAGACCTGGAGATAATAAATGTGCAGCTCGAGTCCTCCCAACTGCAGGTCGAGTAGTTAAATAAGAGGGTGGCTGATCTCGAACAGCAGCTTGATGCTAAAGATCAATAATTGCTGAAGGCTGTCGAGGACTGCAGTCGAATGAGGACATAAATACAAAAATTAACCTCAACTTGCAGGTGAGCCATCAGTCTGGTTGGGCTCAGGGTAGTGCGAAAGTGACTCGACAGGCCAAAGAAGCTTTCCTTCGACATCTGCCGGCTATGCGGCATGAGGCTGTTGAGCAGTTTGTTGTCAGCATCGCATTCCAAGATGCAAGCTCGCTCGTGGCGATAGATGATGCCAAGGAGGCGTACCAAAGAGCTATCAAGCAATTGGAACACATGCGGTACTGCTTCAGTGTTGAGGATAGAAGCCGCATGAGCCTTATGCTGAACGATAAACTGGAGCCCTTTCCTGAGCCAGCAAAAAGTGAGGCTACCGAGGGAGGACCTGCCGTCAAGGCTGCTGATGAGACCCAGTCCGAGGAGGCAAAGAAGAATGCTGAGATCGATGCTCGGCTTGAATAGATAACTACTGAGTTTGGGTTCGTGGAAGATCTCATTGGGGATATACAGGATGGATGGGTTGACTTTGCGCAGTACTTGCTGCGGTCGACTAATTTCTTGGCTGATCTTCCAGAACCCTCCGAGCCTCCTTGGGCCGCTTCCTCGCTAGCTTTCGTGGAGCTGGAGCCTGAAGATTGAACTCGACCAGCCCAAAGATTACACCAGACTAGACCTCTCCTTTTTTTTGTACCTGCAAATATGTACATCGAACAAGTATGATCAATGAAGATGCATTTTTCTTTCACATCTACATCTCTTCTTTTCCATTCTTGCTCTAAATAATGTTCAACTTCTTGTATAAATAATGTGAAGAACACTTGGTTACTTGTTATGTTTTAAAAAGTCTGCATAGTTGATTGCTTCACATTCTATATTATTTATCCACTCGATTGTTAACGCTCATTCGCTTAGAAAAATGGTATAGCATCCATTTCAAGTACAGGGTTGATAAATAGTAGATCATCGAGCAAAAACGGTGCAGAGCCGCGTAATCGTAGACTATGGGGTCAATGATGGACATGAACATAGATGGCTAGGAGCTTTTTAGATGGCAGTAAGGGGTTGCTTTACCGTCGACTATGGGATCGACTGAATAGTAGGATGGCTAGAAACCATTTAGATGGAAGCAAAGGGCTGCT
>JACGDI010001812.1:0-13355 GCA_014898725.1 Jacaranda copaia
TAATAATAATAAGAACAACAACAACAACAACAACAACAACAACAACAACAACAATAGTATCAAAATCTTACAGCAAATTTTTAACCCAAAATGCGAAAGCTATATAGAGTGCAGAACATCATAATAAGAAGTTTAATATTATTCAAGCCAAAATATCATCTCTAGCACCATAAGTCATACATATAAACTATGAATATTTTAGTCATCATGACATATCACAACATCTTTAACAAGGTAACCTATAGTGTAGCCACATATACAAATACTTAACCAACTTTTTCTCAATAATCATCTATTGGGTTTGTTAGCCCTCAGTTACCACTGTCTGATACCTGCCTGAATAGAGACAAACAATACATAAGGGTGAGTTTTAAAGACTCAGTGAAGAGAATGTAAGCCAATATATGATTAGTTGAACATCCAGATTTCCTTTTTCATATAACTAATAATAATGTAGCACAAATAATAGGTCAAAGTCAAAGAAAGCATAAAAGGCAATCGAAATACTAATAAATGCTAGGTCGGAGGCTGACACCATTGGCTAAACAACTAGTTCATCTCAATCGATCCTACTCGGGAGGTTTAGGGACATCTCAACCGATCACAGTCGGGAGGTATAGTGTGGCACATTGGCTTGGAACGTCAGTCCAATTTAGGCTGATTACCACTCTAGCCTTTTTACTCCAAGAACATGATACAATTTCAAGGAAGCAAAACTAGTCACATATGTAAGTCAATGAATCAAATATAACATACATATTAGAACGTCCTTATTCCTCCATAACAATACAATATAAGATCATTTCAATACATAAACAAGAATTTGATAGCTCTAGCATGACAGCTCAGCAATAATAATAGCTTAAGCATAACAACTTGGCATCAATAATAGCTCAAGCACAACAACTTGGCAAGGTACTCAGCCAACATTTCACCAATTCACATGCTATTCAGTTTGATTAATCAATCAATTAATATGCCAACAAGGCAGAACAACAAGTTTATAGAACAATTTCAAATAAGTTAATACACACAGTAACAATCATATCCATCAAGAAAGCTAACAAGGGTAACATCAATTAATGATACAATCTAATCAATATAGTAACACATGAGATACAAATTTGTTCATGGTACTAGAACAGAATAAATCATGGATTCCAAAATGATTTCAGTATACAATATGATAATAGTACGATTTATAAGTTCAATGGTTAGTGGTGTTTAATAAATGATGACTAAGGTAAGATAACCTCACAGGGTTCATATAGCAACAATAAGTAATAGTAAGAGTCAAAGCAATAGAACCTCACATGGTTTAGATAACAACAATAAACAATAACGAGAGGCAAAGCAATAGAACCTTATAGGGTTCAGATAGCAACAATAAGTAATAATGAGAGTTAAAGCAATAGAACCTCATAGGGTTTAGATAGCAACAATAAACAATAATGGGAGGCAAAGCAATAGAATCTCATAGGGTTCGGATAACAACAATAAACAATAATGAGAGTTAAAGTAATAGAACCTCACAAGGTTCAGATAGCAACAATAAGCAATAACGAGAGTCAAAGCAATAGAACTTTACATGATTCAAAAAGTAACAATAAACCATAATGAGAGGCAAAGTAATAAAACCACACAGGGTTAAGATAACAACAATAAATAATAACGAGAGGCAAAGCAATAGAACCTCACAAGGCTCAATTCCAATAATATTGCCTTACTTAAGGAATTACCGGGGTGGTAGATCCTCACCTTAATCACGTCAGCAACATAGTCAAACTCGACTAGTTATCAAGATCAACATCTTCATCGCCTATTCAAAAAAATAGCCTTATATCAATATCCATGATCAATCCTAGCAATCATCAATACTTAGAATTATATCCATAACAACCTAAGTTTGAGTAATTATTCTATTGGTGTTCGATATTAATCATAGTAATCTAGCTACCAATAATATCCTAATTTTAGTCGATTAATTTATAGTTACTAAAAATTAGGGTTTTTTATACTTATTATACTTTATTACCTATAGTTTACATGAAATAATATTATTTGAAGTCACTAGGCTTATTTAATCGATCAAAGTTGTTCTGATTATATATCGGGGTATCCTGATCGATCATTTCCACAAGATATATATAAATATAAGGTTCAACAATAATCAGAACACATATATAAACACATTTAATTACACACATATATATTATTGTTATATACCAATATCTCCCAAACGAGTTAGAATCTCAATGATTAGCTCGTGTGCATGCGTTTCTAAGAACAAGACAAAGATTCTAACCCTGGGCTGCCTTCGCACTATCACCACTGGAAACCTCAGAAACACCATTATTAGATACCTCTCATCAAGACCTTTCCAATGGTACCCTCTGTTTCCTATTTAACTGCTGAAAAATTGGTTAACCGCCGCTTGAAAGTTTTAGAACCACCTAGCTCCACTGTCTGTTTCTGGCTTCACCACCGTTGATCTTCGCCATGCATGACCACCACTCGACTACCTTTGCCGACTACTTCGCCGTGCACTCTTCAGACTAGCCAATGGTCGATGAAAAGCGACAAACCCATCTACCCCTTGAAAGTCCTCCTTCTCGGTCTCTTTTGCCATGCACCTCTGGTGGTCGTCTGTCGTGGGTGATGGTATGGTTGGAAAGAGGGTGGGGAGGTGGTCACAATGGTGGTGTTGGGTGGAAGAAGTAAGGTGGTCACCGGTGGTTGTGAGGTGGTGATGTTGCTGGAGAAGAAGAGGGAAAAGGAAATGGTGAAGATTGATGAAATGGAGAAATGAAGGCTCGATTAAGGCTTACCAATTTTTTTTTATCATTTTCATTTTTCATTTTTTTTAAAATTCAATTCTTAAAATTTCTAATTTAGCCACCTACTAGTACAAATCTTCACAATAGGCTCTCTTATGTGATAATAGTAAATTTTTAACTCTTTATTATTAAATAATTAATGCAATTACACACATTTTTTAAAATCTTACAAGTTAATTAAATCTTTATAAAATAATATTATAAATAATATATTAAATAAAATATTATGTGAATTTAGGGATGTTACACACAATGCTGCAATGGCAGCTTGTCAAGTTTGGGGAGGGGGGTAGAATTTTATATAATATACATTATTAAATAATTATATTTATATATTATCATATATGTATTATATATTATTATGTATTATATCACATATGTATTATATTGTATGTATTATTATTTCTATTAGCATATATATGATAATAAATATATAAATATCTTATTGAGAAAAATATATATGTATATAAATATGTTATATATTTTTTAATAAATATATAATGCTTAATTTGAAATGAATGATTAGAAAGAAAAAATATTTAAATAAAAGTTATTTAAATTTTATAGTTATATTTATATAAAGATGATGTTATTAAATAATTATATATATTAACATATATATATATATATGATAATAACATATATGTACATATATATAAATATCTTATCAACAAAAATATATATGTATATAAATATATTATATATTTTTTAATAAATATATAATATTTAATTTGAAATGAATAATTAGATAGAAAAAATATCTAAATAAAAGTTATTTAAATTTTAGAGATAAATTTATATATGTATTTATGCATAAATAAAAAATTTGCTATATATTTTTTGGAATTTAAATTTTATTTAATTTAGAACGAATTAATAGAAAGAAAGATTAATATAATTGATAAGATAAAAATAAAAGTGATTTATATTTTGTAAATAAATATATATATATATATATATATATATGTATAAAACAAGAATGTATGAAATAATGAGAAATGAGAAATAATGATAAATTTATGTATGTATAAAATGAGAAATATATGAAATAATGGAAGAAGAGAGAAATGAAAAATAAAAAGAAAAGAAAAGAATGAAAAAGAAGGAAAAAAAATGATAATAAAAGGTTATTTAAATTGAATTGAAATAATATTAAATAATTAAGGGTAAACTAGTCTTTTCATAATAAAATTATGTGAAGTGGGTAGCAAATGACAAGGAGGAGGCGGTGTGCACAATTTTTTAAAACACGTGGAGGTATTTTGAATATTTATTTTCATGTGGAGGTAAATTGCCTATTTTTTAAAACACAGGGGAGTAAAATGCAATTAACCCTTTTGTTTATTATGTTTTCCTTTGTTAAATAGATGAGAAATTCAAGTATGTTCATTTTCTTGGGCTATATGAAGATTTTTTTTGTATAAAAATGAACTTTGTATTTTGTTTCTTTTGAAATGTTATATTATGTATTAAAGATTGTTATTTTTGTTTGATTTTTGAAGAGATTTGTATGCTTATTTGATTTTTGAAGTATGTTAATTTTGTTGCTTGTTGTTTTTTTAGATTTTATTGTGCTGTTTATTTGATTATTTTTTTAATAAAATTTAGATAAAATTTATATTTTATTACAAGTTAATGAATTCGTATATTTAGATATGGGTAAATGTATGTTTAGATATTTATAAATGAATATTTGAATATTTATAAATAAATAAGTCTAATAATTATAATTGAATACGAATATATTTGAATTCGGTTAATATCCAGCATATACGAATTCGGATATTATTAAAAAAAATTCATCAAATATAAATACAGATATTATAAAATTTAAATGAATACAGATACAATGTATTCATACTATTTAATATTCATTTATAATCCTATAACTACACTCATTGATAAGCCTCATCACAATGATGGGACATCAGCAGCTGGTGAGTTGAGCACTTGGGGAGATCTCCTTCTGCGGCTGAGAAGACTGCGTCTACCGGTATCCACTAACATCTGGAAATTCAATGCTGTGCGATCTAAACTGCACAATCTATCATTGCGTACTATGTTGTTCCGTTTGCTTATTTTCTACCTATATAACTTTTCTTGTATGAGTATTTTATGTTCTGTGTGCATTATCATAACAGTTAACTAAACTCAAATGTATTATTTAAAAAAATTACTGTGTTCACAGTAATTCCAATTTTTTTCAGTTATTTATCCCAAATATTAACATTTAAAAAGTACTTAATCGTGGTGTGATATTTATTCAATAATCTAATACATTTAATAAACTATTAATAATTTAATTTATATTAAGTGTCTTAGAATGTTAAATTAATAATTAGTGGCTTTTAAACAATATTAAAGATATTTTACAACTAAGAAATATTAACACATATGTAATTTAATCTTTCATTTAAAAAAAATTATTTTTATAATTTAATATAGTCTTATATTAGAAGATAAACTCATATAATAATTGAGACATTTTTCTGATAAATGAATTAGGAATTTAAAATAATTTAATCAAATTGACTAAAAAATTGATTTGGACACATTAAATAATATTAATTAGATTTTAAATAATTAATCTATTTAATACTATATAATTAATCTTCATTAAATATTAAATTTTATTGTTTAGCACTTTATTTAAAATGTTTTAATTTTCAAATTAATTTTTTATTTAATGAATAGTTTTATTTTAGTAATTTAGTTATTGATTTTGATTATAATAGTATTATTTCATTTTTATATTTACAAATAGTTTCTCCCAAATATTACATAATATAGTTAGAGTAATTTAAAAAAAAATATTTCAATTTAAATTAATAATTAAATTATTTACACATCATTTCCATACAATCATTTATCAATCATTATATGAATAAATATATATACACACCAATCATCCAATTGTAAATTTGCATAAATATATTAAAAAAATAAATTCACCCTAGAAATCGAACAAATTAAAAAGTAATTGATTTGACATTTACAATAAAATTTGTTTCCCACAAAATGTTCCCACACAAATAATTTCATTCACAAATTATTTTTCATATTTTCTCAAAGTAAAAATAAATAATTAACACATTCGCCAACTTTAATTCTCGAAATACATTCTCCTAATTTTTTTGCCAGAAATGATTAAAACATAATCAAACAAAGCCTTTAATTATTTTAAAAATAAAAATGCATTAAATATTAAAAAAAGGGATCATTATCCATTTCGACCCCCAATTAATTTGATGTATTCTTATAGAGAAATCATATTTCCCAAAAAATTGATGCAATACTTTAACTTTCCTTATGTTTTCCAATTACACTATAATTATATTATAATTTATATTTTACCAAAAATAAAAAAGTTATACCCTACATTGGCACAAAGTTTAACTAGAACTAAATGAAATATAAAATATTTTACATTAAAATTTTACTTAATATACTAGCATATTTTTATTTTATGATGTTATATGCATGGCACTGCCATTTAGCTGTACTTAAGATAATATTTTTCAAGAAATGACAATATTTTATTGATTAATACGAAAAATTAATTATAATGTATTATTTGTAAAGCGTAACAAAAAAGTTGTACGTTTACATTTTTTTAAGTTAATTAAATTAATATTATGTTAAGTTTAAATATTTTGACAAGGAAACAAAATATTTTAGGAAAAAAATAAAATAAAAATTTATAAAATTCTAAGTTTGTCTGATTGTTAAAGAAAATAATGACGAGAGGAATGTGGAGAAAAGGGATCATGAATGTGTAGGAGAATGATAGAGTGGTCAAAAATATTTTTCCTTATTTTCTTGACCATTTTGAGGGAAAAATTTGTTTTCTCAAATTTTCTTTGTTTTTAATGTTTTCCTCACCGATGAAGAAATGAGAAATGTTTTTCTTTGCTTTTTCAATTTTTTTTAACCAAAATTTTTAAACCAAACATAATGTAAATGAATACACCATGCATAGCATGAAATTTAGGTGGGTAATATAACAGAGCCAATTATGTACTTTCTTGGCGATGAATGCCTATAGTATGGAGAAAGTTCAATATCAAATTATAAAAGTTCTGTGTAAAGAACTCAGTTTAATCCAACAATCTAGAGTGTTGTTCTTTTGGGAAAATTTTCAACCCTCCGTTTTGTGTGGCTTACCCCATGTTGCAAAAAATAAAAATAAAAAATAAAAAATTTACTCATGTTATTTTTATGAATTGTCCCAACCTCTTGAGGGTCTAAGTGACTCTCACGGGCACTTAGTACAATTATTAATGAGTTTCTTTGCCACCTTTTCAATTAAAATTATCTTGTTATCCCTCCATTATTTTTTTCCACCTTATTTTTTGTTTTGATTTCTCAATTTCCATCGTCTCCTTTCTTCCTTTTCTTTATTTCTTTCTTTGAAGCCATAAAATATGCTGAATTTCTTCCTCAGTTTGAAAGTGAAGAGTAAGAAGAAAGAAGCTCAAAAGCATGCCGTGCTTGATTTGAAATACGGAAAAACTCTAGAATGCAAATGCAATATAAGAGTTGAAATTCAAGTGGAATCTAAGATGAAACCTTCAAAGGAGAAGTTGTACTACTACTATTTCGGGGAAGGGATGTGCATGATGCTTTTTTTATGTAACAGAAGGAGCTAAAACATATAAAAAAGCAAAAAAAACGTAAACAGCTTATATTTTTCCAGCAAGAAGCAAAAATAGGTTAGTTACCCAAAAATGCAACATTCCAACATTTTATCCATCATCCTCAAATAGCTAAAAAAATCTGCAGCATAGGGGGGTATATGATGGTTTTTTTATATAACAGAAATAGGTAAAACACTCTTTTGGGAAAATAGAAATGAGGTAAAAGACTTACAATTTCCAGAAAGTAGCAAAAATGGGTCAATTACACGATGATATAGCAAACTGACTTGTTATTCATTAGCCTCAAATAGCTAAAAGTAATCCAAAATCTAACTAGTACCAATCTAGAATCTAACTAATACCAACCCGAAACCAACAAAAAACCAACCAAAATCAACCTAAAAGCAATCCATAACCAACCAACCAATAAGCTATGCAAAACTAACCAAAAATCGATCCAGAAATGCCAAAAAGCAAAACAACACTATACTGTAACTAAAATAAAATTTAGATGTCACCAAGAAGAAAATTGTCACCATAAATTTGCTATAAGCAACACTCATACATAAGGAGTTCCTCTAGCTCTAAAACCTTCAAAAAAGGGGTATAGAAATGCAACATTCAAACATTAGGAGTGCCTCTAGCCCATAAGTAACATTTACACAGTAGGAATGTAGTCAAAGTAGAGAAACATATGAGGAAATTTTGTTTGTAGACCATAAAATTCAACTCAAATATATGAAATGAAGCAAAGTGTGGCACCTCACTCAGGATAACTCCTAAGCTAAAATGTCACCAGTTCAAACATAAATTATAACATACATCACACTTGATAGTCCCACAAAATTTCAACTAATCCTCATAGACTACAACATACATCAAACTTAAAGCAGCACTATCAAGATAACACATATTACGTGCAAAGTGTTCCAATAGCATCGAAAAATCTCACTTTATTTATAAAATTACTATTTTGAGAAAAGAGTACTAATCTTTTGAAAACATATGCCTAATCTGTGATACTGTTTTTCTGAACGTAGCTGATTTTTCAAATGTAAACATCGCATTGTGAAAGGACAAACTTTTATTTTCACTACCTTTTAAATTTAATATTTAATAATTAATTAGGTCAAACATTTTTTTAATAAAATGAGAAATTAATCTATCAACTTAATACCCAACAGATATAAAATAAAAGGCACTAAGATTTACATGGTTCACTAGAATGCATTCCACATTTATGGTGATGCTCTTTCTTTTACTATGAGATAATTTTACTGATAGAAATGCTCTCTCTATCTTTTTGTGTTACCCCAATCGTAATACAAAATAATTACCACATGTGTACTATGAATTTTATAAGTATTCCTAAGTAATCAATAAATATTTACATTTACAAGAGTTTACATGATTACTCTATCTAAAACTAGAAAATTTATTAAAAAATTATAATAATATAAAAATAAAAAAATTAAAATACTTATAAACTGAAAATTCAAATTAAATTGTACTTTCAAATAATTGAATCAAAATTTTAACAAGAAACACGTGTGTAGATTGATGGGCATCAATGAAATGGGAGTCATCCTAAGACTGTCATACGTGTGTTGCTTGAACTCTGTCGTCCAAAGCAAGATCACATTAAATTTGGTGCTTCACTGACTGGACGCTGAGGGGTTACACATACACCACATAAAACGTTACAGATAAGGCCTGTTCAGTTATATTTTTTGGAGCCATTTTTATTTTTTATTGAAAATATATAATTAAAAGTTAAATAGAAATAATATTTTTGAAAATAAAATTGTATTCAAATGTGTTGTTTAAAATTATAGGTTTATATAGTTGCGAAAATGAGAGGTATTTGGATATTGAGTGTTTTTGTATTAAAAGTTGTGTAGCTTTTGCATTTGAATTGATGATATAATGTATAATTGTTTAAAAAAATAATATTATAATATAAATTTGAATTTATAATATTTTTGTATTGAATGTTGTTTGAAAAGTATTTAGAGGATAAAAAAGTAGATATAGGTAATAATAGGAGGGAAATAGGTATGAAAATGGAGAGAAAAAATGTAAAAAGAAATATTTTGAAAATGAAAATATATGAAAAAATGGTGTAGAAGTTGATAATTTTTTATTTTCATTTTGAATAGAAAATAAAAATATGGTTTGAATATGAAAACAAACAGTCCCTTAGCTAATTGGTTTTAAATTGTAGACATGATAATGGATACACTACTATTCTATTTCGCTCCACATCCTAAATTATTCAAATAATAATATTTTATATTTTATTTTAGTGAAAAATATTCAGAGTAGTGAAACCCTAATTTTACTCTGTCTTACCTACCAATGATCTATTGAGTCTAACTTATTAGAATAAGTGTCTGAAGACTAATATTTTGAATATATATTATAAAAATTATTTGAAATGCAATACAAAAAATTTACCTAAATTTAATTTATATATACATTTAATTTAGTCATAAAATTTAATTGAGTAAATCTTTACATTTCATTTTGGTTGTAGTCAATAAACAAAAGTAAAAAAAAAATAGTATTTTGTTTACATTTAATTATTAAATCTTTGCATTTCATTTTTATTTAAATATATTACTCTTTATCTCTCTTTAATTTTATTTTTTCCATTCTTTTTTCAAAAAGCGTCATTTGATATAGCATATTCAAGCAAATATATGTAAATAGTTAACAATATATGTTATATATTAAAAAATAATAAATATTTTTAATTTCATATATATTAAAAATTTATCATTAGTTACATTTAATTTTGATATGTATAATTTTTGGGATAATGTGTTATATTTGAATATATGGTAATATGTAATGCTTAATTTTTGGCCACATGGTATGTCGATAATTTAAGGATAGATGCTATCAAAATTCATTATATTATTTTTAATAAGTATGGACTTAGATATAAAGTTTTGAGTTTGGATAGGGTAATACCCTATTTATTGATATGTCTAGTTGACCCCCTCTAATCTAATACAATAATTATAAAATTAATTTTAAATTGTTGCATGTGTCCAAATAAATTTATATGCAGTTATTTAAGTTGTCACAACTTTTTTTTTGTTCTCTGTAATTGCTAATATGAGAATCTAGATCACAGGACCACTAATTTTTGAGCAAGGTTATGATGGGGGCTTGCCAAAAGTGACCTTGAATCCCAATTCATGGACTCAAGTGAGTACTTATCTATGTTTGGATTCATTTTCATTTCTTTTTTCCCCCCTCAGTTGGAAGTATTTTTTGAAATATTTCACATTAAAATATGTGTGCTTCAATTGGTGAGCTGCAACGTTTGATATATTTATTTGAGAGTTTGTTTCTAAAACAAATATTATATTTGCCTTTAGAGCTTTTCTTGAAAATGAGTTGAAGATTTTTGAAAAATCAGATAAAGATTTTTAAAATATAGATTGAGAAATAAGATGTAGGTTTTGAGAAAAAACTAAAAAAGATTCATTCTTCTTTTTTTTTTTTTAGCTTGAGACATCAATTTTAGGGAATACAAAATGCACTCGTGTTTTAACAAATAATGTGGAAATAGTTTCTGGAAGCAAAACAAATATAGCATTATTCAATTTTTTTCCCTTTCTCTACCAACAAATTGAGTAAATTAAAGAATAGCAATGAATCGATAGGTAGCAAGCATGCTATCTATGGATTTGCCCGTGTTTTAACAAATAATGCGGAAATAATTTCTGGAAGCAAAACAAATATAGCATTATTCAATTTTTTTTTCCCTTTCTCTACAAACAAATTGAGTAAATTAAAGAATGGCAATGAATTGGTAGGTAGCAAGCATGCTATCTATGGATTTGCCCGTGGGAACCGGATTTTCCTATGCTAAGACATCAAAGGCCTCCCATTCCACAAGTTTTCAATCATGCGAACAAACCTATCAATTTCTTCAAAAGGTGTTCTACTTCGCTTGTTATCAGAATTAAAGTACGTTCTTTTAAATTCATGATGAGATGGCTAAGAATCATAAAGGACTATAAAACAATATGTTGTTTTATCTTGCATTTCATGATATACATGCACACAAATTGTATATAAAGAACACCAAGGCCATGTTTAAGGAAGTATTTTATACCCTTGATGTGCATGTGTCATATTGAATGAAAATAGAATGAAAAATTAGAATAAAAGATCAAGCTGGCATTTTTATGCTTATTATCAATGGGAAGTACAAAGAAAGGGCTCTTTAATATGTGGACCGAAAGTTCTGTGTTTAATTTTTTATTTTATTGTAATGCCCCCTTCCACATGATTGAATATGAAAAGAGTGAATACTATATAAGATTTGATTAAAGAATTCAGGTGCATCCATTAAATATCATTTGCATCCATTGAATATCTTTGACAAGTTGATCATGCCCTAATGTTAAGATGTACTCAGCAAGTTGATACAACTTCTTTAGGTATATTTTCTTGCACAAATTTTTTACAAAATATTTCACTTTATTCCATGAAAATAAGGATTTGAAGCTAAGTAAAACAATTTAAATTATTTTAGATGGCTCAACACAAATTTTTTAAAAATATTAGAGAGCAAAATGCAACATCTCCAAAGTATTTTACTGAAAAGTTGAAGCATGCGGTGTTTTGAGCACATTTCATAAAGACTGAATAATCATACTTTACACTTACAATGATTTGGGGGGCAAAATGCAAATAATTCTATATAGACTGAGGGTGTCCACCTATTTACCTTAAAGTGTAATACTAAAATTTAGGAAAAAAATTACTTTATTTTAGATTGTGTTTGGATTAGGGGATTTACAATCTAAGAGTCTCAAACTCGTTGAGCATGCACGTATATACAATGCAGGTAGAGATAAAATGGATGAAATCTCTAATATATTTTTCCTATTGTTATGATAAATTTGAAAATTCACCTTATTAATATTAGAGTAATTTGAAATCATTACTTGTAAATCATTCCTTCAAATCAAAATCCGCCTATCCAATTACAGCCTTAAAATTAGGGAAAAATGCAAAATTAGTTCAATAACTATACCTCACTAGCAGATTTTAACCGAATCCTATGTGGTGCATGATGTGACACCACATTACATCCTCTCTCCTACATGATATGTGGTGTGGCATCCTCTTCTAGCCATGTATTACACTAGATAAAAAAAGGGAAATTTTGCACAAAAAATCAAAAAATAAGTACATAAAAATTAAAAAAATAAAAAAGATAAATATATATTTCTATATTCACATATATAAACACACATACACATATGTCCCACTTGCTAAATTATTGACTTAAATGAATTGAGTCTTAAAAAAAAAACAACAAAACTTCCACATTAGAATTTAAAATATCAGCTATCTGTCAAATTTACAAAATTTTATTTCACACGAATTTAACATCTATTTTTTTTTAAAAAAATCTAATTTATTACTTTTAGGCCATATAATTTTAATAATATAAGTTAAAAAAATTAATAATATTAAAACAGTAAACATATCTAAAAATTTAAATAAATTTTGTTGAATTTATTTATTAATTTAAAAATGAAATAAAACTTAAACAATAAAAATTTAGATCTATCCTGTTATCTATAAAAATTTAAGTCTATCCTATTATCTATATAATTCAAAATTACACAATAGTATTGAAATGATAAATACATCTAAAATAATTCTATTAAACATAAATATATTTTATTTATTAATTCAGTTATTACAAAATAAAACTTAAACAATAAAATTTTAAGTCTATCCTCCTAACTACATAATTATAAATTACATAATTCATTTAGTATAAATAAAAAATTCAAATATAATAATAATAATTTAAAAAAACAAAAACAAAAACCTAGGGCCCCCC
>JACGDI010001812.1:13455-58114 GCA_014898725.1 Jacaranda copaia
ACATGCCCACCTGAGCAGGCATATCTGTACTGGCCAAATCTATTGGCCAGTGGTTTGGCCGCTACCTGCCTTGGCCGTGGTAGCCATGGTGGTGGTAGGTGTTTTGTTGGGGAGAGGGGTGTTAGGGTATATATTGCATATATTTATGTATTTAAAATATATATATATATATATATATGAATATATTTTTTTTGATTTTTTGATTTTTATGTCTTTATTTTTATTTTTATATATGAATTTATTTTTTACTTATTTTCATATTTTGCTGACGTGACCAGTTGAATTGTCACGTTAGTGCCACCCAGAGAAAAGTAGGACAAATGGCACCACGTCATGCGCCACGTAGTACCATGCTAATTGCAAATGATTTAAGGTTGAATTTGTCCTCAAATTACAAAAATTCAAAAGCTAGCGTACCAAAATTGTGGTTTAAAACGAAAAGTCAAAATTGTGGGATTAATTTTACATTTTTCCCTTAAAATTATTCAATGAAATGAGCATTAAAAAGCAAAAAAGCAAAAAAAGAAATTTTATCAACTTTTCTTATAACCAATAAAATTATTTTATCATGATATGTCATGCTCAATTAGTGCCGTAGGGTTTCTTTAGCCACTCATATCTTCATAATTATATTTTTCTATAAGTATCGATTGAAATAGAGTATTTAAATTATTGCAATATACCCGTATAAGGTCTAGAAAAAAGCTCAATTGATCCACTTAATTAACTTTACCTAAAGCCTAATACCACAACCACACAACTCACATGGACCCTCTTCTTCCAATTACCTCGATAAAGAAACATGCTAAAATTGAATCCGATTGCATACATTCTTAATAATTTTCTTCGATTTGTTCTGAGTACCTAGAAGAGAGCATGTGTTTTTAGAGGGCTTAATATAAATATGGCAATTATATAGTCCTAAAACTACACATATGTGAATTAATTTTCAAATCGAGAAATGGATGTTACGCCTCTAGCTATGAAAATTGAAATTGTCAAACCCCTTGTTGTAAAAAAAAAAAATGAAATCGGATAAGTACCTTGTTCGAAATTAAGCTGAATACTTCCTAATGGCAAACATGCACTGAGAATTCAACTAGGAGATGAAAATTTGGGTATAAATTACCTTAGAATGTCCTTTCTAAAAGAAAGAGGCCATGCAAACCTTCTAAATTGACAAAAGAGGCCATGCAACCACCCTACGTAAAAAGAATTGATATATTCAAACCCCTCAAATTAAGTGCATATTTTTGTTTTTAACTTTTATTAATGTATTTAATCCACTAAAAATCCACTACAAAAACTAGGTTAAATTTTATAGTATATTTTAACAATTAATATACATCTTCTCTTTGAAAATAAAAAAGAGAAAAACAGACATTAGAAGGATAACTTGGACCATTTTATATATAACCCTTTAATTGATATTATGATGTAGATACAAAAATAATTTACAAATACATCAATGAATGCTCCTATACTCAATAATCATTTTTCAACAACCAACTAAAAAGCAAAATCTAGGCATGTAATATACGCCACTACCAGCAATCAAAATTGAAACAAAAATCAACTAAATATCTACTCTTCAACATTGCCAATCAACAACAATAAAAGTAGGATGGACAAAGAAAAAGGTTACAACCAAAATAAGAAAAAAAAAAAAAAAAAACTACATTCATTCTAGTACACCATCTGCATTATCCTATCTTTAAGGTCTTCACACTCTCTTCCTTGATCTAATATTTGGCGGTACATATACAATTTTCAGTATTCTTATTCTGTTATTCTTAGTTTCTCTTTTAGTTTCAACAGCTACATTTTCTATCTCAAAATAAAATACTAAAATGGGTCAAACTAACCCCGTGTGTTTTAAAAACTGCAGTCGGACATCAATCAACTATTAAGAACCAATCTGTTGGGATCAGGTAATCATCTGAGAATCTTAATTTTCAAAGAATCAAAATTTTAAAAATAGGGTAAATTATATCTAGGTCCTTGAGGTTTGGCCTAGTTATAAATGATCCTTATTTTGAAAATTATGTTTTCCCTCACCCCAGCAACATTTAATCCCTTTCATTAGTTGTTGTTAGTGTTTTGACCTAGTGCTATTAAAAATACACTTGAAATTTTGAAAATAACTTTACTGTATTTCCCTCATTTTAGACCAAGTTTGACCTTTTTTCGTGGATGAAAATACCATCAGGGGTGATATTGTTAGTTTCAAAACTTTAGATTCTTATTCGAAATTAATATTCTTTTGAGACTAAAACATACTTAGTTAATTAGCATTTTAAATTGCATACTTAATAATATTTTCTACACAATTTTAGGCTCTATTTAAAGAAAAGGAAAAAAGACTTTTACAGACCTGAAAATATTTTTCCGAAGTCCGAATAGTAAAAAGTAAACTATTGTGCGGATTTCAAAATTTTTGAATCCGTAATAGTAAAAAGCAAAAAGCTAGTTAATAGTATTCTGAAATTATTCAGACTATTGTTCTTGTCCTATTACAACAATAATTATCCGACAAGCACAGCGGCTTTCACCACTCACACTATGCCTATTTTTCTTCATTCTTTTTCCTCAATGATTCTATCATTTTATCAAGATCTTTCAGATCATCAATTGGATCTTGGGCATCTTGAAACAGATCACCAAATTGATTTTATCAGCTTTTGAAAACGTCTAGTTGGGGGGCAGGATCTTATGAGGGAGGACAGGATCTCGAACGAATTCACAAAAACCAACATATAGTTGATACACAGGAAATAAATTGCTCAACAACTCAACATTCAACTCATGCTTCGAGACATACACCCCAACACAATGCCCTAACGCTTTCTACACGGCTCAACGGGCAACAAACAGGGCAATGTAAGAGGTACATGGAAGACTGTTAAATTATAAAACCTGCTTGGATAATCCAGTTCAAAATCCAAACCCTTCAACACAAGCCTATTCTAAAATGGCCACATGCTCAGAGAAAGTATCTAACTCATAGTTGTTTAACACAGAATCCCTTAGCCTTCTATTAGGCTAGGGTACACACAAATAATTAAAATTAAAGAAAAGAAAAGAAAATACCTGAGGGACCTCAGCACCGCAGATATGAAACTTTAATCAGCTTTGAGTATTTTATTAATTACAAAAGTTTACCGAATACAATATACAGATTACAAAACAACAGAGATACAAAATTTTACACTAGTCCTAAAAGCCTCATGCTTTCTACACAATTTGAGTCTCTATTTAAAGAAAAGGAAAAAAGACTATTACGGACCTGAAAATGTTTTTTTTAAGTCCAAATAGTAAAAAGTAAACTACTGAGCGGATTTCAAAATTTTTGAATTTGTAACAGTGAAAAGCAAAAAGCTAGTTAGCAGTATTCTGAAATTGTTCAGACTACTGCTCTTGTCCTATTACAACAATAATTATCCGACAAGCACAGCGGCTTCCACCACTCACACTATGCCTATTTTTCTTCATTCTTTTTACTCATGATTCAATCAATTTATCAAGGTCTTTCAGATCCTCATTTGGATCTTGGGCATCTTGAAACAGATCACCAAATTGATTTTTATTAGCTTTTGAAGACGTCTAGTTGGGGGGCAGGATCTTATGAGGGAGGACAGGATCTCTGACGAATTCACAAAAACCAACATATAGTTGATACACAGGAAATAAATTACTCAACAACTCAACAGTTAACTCATGCTTTTAGACGTACACCCCAACACAACGCCCTAACACCTTCCGCACAGCTCAACGGGCAACAAACAGGGCAATCTAAGAAGTACATAGAAGACTGTTAAATTATGAAACCTGTATGGATAATCCAGTTCAAAATACAAACCCTTCAACACAAGCCTATTCTAAAATGGCCACATGCTCAGAGAAAGTATCTAACTCATAGTTGTTTAACACAGAATCCCTTAGCCTTCTATTAGGCTAGGGTACACACAAATAATTTAAATTAAAGAAAAGAAAAGAAAATACCTAAGGGACCTCAGCACCGCAGATATGAAACTTTAATCAGCTTTGAGTATTTTATTAATTACAAAAGTTTACCGATACAATATATAGATTACAAAACAGCAGAGATAAAAAATTTTACACTGGTCCTAAAAGCCTCATGCTTTCTACACAATTTGAGGCTCTATTTAAAGAAAAGGAAAAAAGACTATTACGGACCTGAAAATGTTTTTTTTAAGTCCAAATAGTAAAAAGTAAACTACTGGGCGGATTTCAAAATTTTTGAATTTGTAACAGTGAAAAGCAAAAAGCTAGGTAACAGTATTCTGAAATTATTCAGACTACTGTTCTTGTCCTATTACAACAATAATTATCCGACAAGCACAGCGGCTTTCACCACTCACACTATGCCTATTTTTCTTCATTCTTTTTCCTCAATGATTCTATCATTTTATCAATGTCTTTCAGATCATCATTTATATCTTGGGCATCTTGAAACAGATCACCAAATTGATTTTTATCAGCTTTTGAAGACGTCTAGTTGGGTGGCAGGATCTTATGAGCGAGGACAGGATCTAGAACGAATTCACAAAAACCAACATAAAGTTGATACACAGAAAATAAATTACTCAACAACTCAACAGTCAACTCGTGCTACTAGACATAGACACCAACACAACGCCCTAACGCCTTCCACACAGCTCAACGGGCAACAAACAGGGCAATCTAAGAAGTACATAGAAAACTGTTAAATTATGAAACCTGTATGGATAATCCTGTTCAAAATACAAACCCTTCAACACAAGCCTATTCTAAAATGGCCACATGCTCAGAGGAAGTATCTAACTCATAGTTGTTTAACACAGAATCCCTTAGCCTTCTATTGGGCTAGGGTACACACAAATAATTTAAATTAAAGAAAAGAAAAGAAAATACCTGAGGGACCTCAGCACCGCAGATATGAAACTTTAATCAGCTTTGAGTATTTTATTAATTACAAAAGTTTTCCGATACAATATACAAATTACAAAACAGCAGAGATAAAAAATTTTACACTGGTCCTAAAAGCCTCATGCTTTCTACACAATTTGAGGCTCTATTTAAAGAAAAGGAAAAAAGACTATTACGGACCTGAAAATGTTTTTTTTAAGTCCAAATAGTAAAAAGTAAACTACTGGGCAGATTTCAAAATTTTTGAATTTGTAACAGTAAAAAGCAAAAAGCTAGGTAACAGTATTCTGAAATTATTCAGACTACTGTTCTTGTCCTATTACAACAATAATTATCCGACAAGCACAGCGGCTTTCACCACTCACACTATGCCTATTTTTCTTCATTCTTTTTCCTCAATGATTCTATCATTTTATCAAGGTCTTTCAGATCATCATTTGGATCTTGGGCATTTTGAAACAGATCACCAAATTGATTTTTATCAGCTTTTGAAGACGTCTAGTTGGGGGGCAGGATCTTATGAGGGAAGACAGGATCTCGAACGAATTCACAAAAACCAACATATAGTTGATACACAGAAAATAAATTACTCAACAACTCAATAGTCAACTCGTGCTACTAGACAAAGACCCCAACACAACGCCCTAACGCCTTCCACATGGCTCAACGGGCAACAAACTGGGCAATCTAAGAGGTATATAGAAGACTGATAAATTATGAAACCTGTATGGATAATCCTGTTCAAAATACAAACCCTTCAACACAAGCCTATTCTAAAATGGCCACATGCTCAGAGAAAGAATCTAACTTATAGTTGTTTAACACAGAATAGTAAAAAGTAAACTACTGTGCGGATTTTAAAATTCTTGAATTCGTAACAGTAAAAAGCAAAAAGCTAGTTAACTGTATTCTGAAATTGTTCAGACTACTGTTCTTGTCCTATTACAACAATATTATCCGACAAGCACAGTGGCTTCCACCACTCACACTATGCCTATTTTTCTTCATTCTTTTTCCTCAATGATTCTATCATTTTATCAAGGTCTTTCAGATCATCATTTGGATCTTGGGCATCTTGAAACAAATCACCAAATTGATTTTTATCAGCTTTTGAAGACATCTAGTTGGGGGGCAGGATCTTATGAGGGAGGACAGGATCTCTAACGAATTCACAAAAACCAACATATAGTTGATACACAGGAAATAAATTACTCAACAACTCAACAGTTAACTCATGCTTTTAGACGTACACCCCAACACAACGCCCTAACGCCTTCCACACAGCTCAATGGGCAACAAACAGGGTAATCTAAGAGGTACATGGAAGACTATTAAATTATGAAACCTGCTTGGATAATCCAGTTCAAAATCCAAACCCTTCAACACAAACCTATTCTAAAATGGCCACATGCTCAGAGAAAATATCTAACTCATAGTTGTTTAACCCAGAATCCCTTAACCTTCTATTAGGCTAAGGTACACACAAATAATTTAAATTAAAGAAAAGAAAAGAAAATACCTGAGGGACCTCAGCACCGCAGATATGAAACTTTAATCAGCTTCGAGTATTTTATTAATTACAAAAGTTTACCGATACAATATACAGATTACAAAACAGCAGAGATAAAAAATTTTACACTGGTCCTAAAAGCCTCATGCTTTCTACACAATTTGAGGCTCTATTTAAAGAAAAGGAAAAAAGACTATTACGGACCTGAAAATGTTTTTTTTAAGTCCAAATAGTAAAAAGTAAACTACTGGGCGGATTTCAAAATTTTTGAATTTGTAACAGTGAAAAGCAAAAAGCTAGGTAACAGTATTCTGAAATTATTCAGACTACTGTTCTTGTCCTATTACAACAATAATTATCCGACAAGTACAGCGGCTTTCACCACTCACACTATGCCTATTTTTCTTCATTCTTTTTCCTCAATGATTCTATCATTTTATCAAGGTCTTTCAGATCATCATTTATATCTTGGGCATCTTGAAACAGTCACCAAATTGATTTTTATCAGCTTTTAAAGACATCTCCATTGACACTGTTTCTTCTTCATTACTAGTGGATGAACCATCTTCATCATCTTCAGCAATTTGGTCTCCAAATTCCTCTTGAACCATATTGAGGAATTCTTTTAACAAATCAGCTTTTGAAATTTTTCCTTTTCTCATTTTAATTTTTTCAGAGGCTTTTTCAAAAATTGTTGAAGCTTCTTTTTTCTTATTTTTTAAAGCAGATTGTTTATTTATATCTGTTGTTCTAGAAATATCATCCATAATTTCTTGGCCTTCTATTTTGTCAGTAGCTTTATCAACTTGCAATAATTTGTTCCACCATTTGATGTAGTAGGTCTGGTAGAGGCAGGGAATATTATCTTTAGAAGAAAAGCTGATTTCAGGCACCCATTTCCATATCCACGGGGTTGAGATTTCCATGAAGAAAAAGATTGGAGCCTTGTTTGTAATCATCTGATCCTCGGCTTCTGCTTCCATAATCTTGGGAGAAAATTCGACCCATTGATCAAATGCTGCTTGAACATATCTGGCAGGAGAATTGGTGTAGGGCCATGTGACTGCCTCATCCACCGGAGAGGCAGTATTAGTTGTAACGTCAACAAATAAATGCTTTAAAGGATTAGTATTAGAACCTTCAGGCTGACTAGGGGCTGATTGGCAAGGGGAGAAAGTCTTATTAGAACTTTCTTGAAATTGTTTGAATTGCAGAAATTCTGCAAAAAGTGGATCATTTGGTTGGATTGGGTTGGAGGAAGAAGCATTTGATGCTTGTGAAGAGGCTAAATTTGCCAATTGTCTTTTCCTATGTTGTATTAATGGAAATTTATTAAAAGAGAAATTAGAACCAGAAAGTCCTCTATTAGAAAATGGATTCCGTCCACCTCCTCGATTGTGAGGTATCATTGTCCCTGTAAATATTCCTGAGTAAGAAAATCAAGGAGACTATTATCAATTCCCTTTTTATAAACAATTTTAAAATCAAAAGGAGCTAAATAAGCTTGCCATCTAGCAAACATTTGCTTAGAAACATCTTGTTTAAAATCCTTATTAAACATAAATTTAGCAAATTGACAATCAGTTTTAACAACAAAAGCTTGATTATATAAATCGTCTTGAAATTTTAACACATATTTAACAATTGCAAAGATTTCTTTAGCCACAGTAGCATAATTCTTTTGACTAGTATCCCATTTACTAGAACAAAATCTAACCAGAATTTTCTGTTTAGTGTTTGGATTAATTTGTTTTAATATACCTCCATAACCTAAATCAGAGGCATCTGTTTCTATAATTTTATCCCGATTTGGATTAGAAAGCATTAAACAAGGCAAGGTTTTAACTTTTTCTTTGATTCTAACAATAGCACTAGTATGATTATCACTCCATGGGCTAGGATTTTTCTTTAATCTATCATATAAAATTGCATTATCATTTGCAAGATTTTTATAATAAGTAGAGATATAATTTAAACTACCTAAAAATCTTTGTAGTTGTGTTTTATCAGTGATTTTATCAGGAAACTTAGAAGCAAATTCTATACTTCGATTGATAGGAATTATCTTTCCTTTTTCTATAAAATGTCCCAAAAATTTAATATTTGTTTGAAACAAAACCATTTTTGTTTTTGAAATAACAAGTCCACTACTTATTATAATTTGTTTAAAAATATTAAGATGTTTAAAATGATTTTCTATAGTATTGGAAAACACAAGAATATCTTCAATATAAATAATTATAAAATTACTATATGGATTGAAAATATAATTTATAATTTTCTGAAATTCAGAAGGAGCTTTTTTAAGACCGAATGGCATAACATTCCATTCATACTGACCAAAAGGAGCATTAAAAGCAGTTTTAAACCTATCTTTTTCTAAAATTTGAATCAGTCAGTATCCGGATTTTAAATCAAATTTAGAAAAGATATTAGCATTAAACAATCTATCAAGCAAATCTTTTTTATTAGGTATTGGATATTTAATCCATTTTAAAACCTTATTAAGAGGTTTGTAGTTTATTACTAACCTAGGAGCACCACGTTCTTGTTCATTATGTTTATTAACATAAAATGCAGTACATGACCATGGTGATTTGGTTGACCTAATTAATCTTTTTTGTAAAAGAGACTCAATTTCATTTTTACAATAGGATAAATATTATGAATTCATTTGACACGGATGAACTTTAGTTGGAATATTACCATTAAAGCTATCATCATAAGGTAGGTCCACAATATGTTTTTTCTTATCCCAAAAAGCATTAGGGTGATCATTACAAATTAACAAAGAGAATTGATTTTCAAGAAAATCAATTTTTTCTTTTAACTTAGAATTATTAAGTTGATCATCTATACTAAGACTAACAATTTCTTCTTTTGGAAAGTTAATTTGATTATTCTTAGCCTTTATTATATATTCTATTCTATTAAGAATTCTAGAAAATGGTTTAGATATAAACTGAAAATGTAAATCTTTATTTTCAAAAGTTCCTATAAATCCAGTTTGATTCACCATTTTTAAAGGAAATATTTTCTTTAAAAAAGGTGTACCAAGAATAATTTGGTTAGAAATATTTTTATCCAACAAAAAACTTAAAGGTATGCAAGTATTATTTTTGCAAACAAAAGCTTTTGACAATTTAAAATCAATATCAAGTTTTTCATCATTAGCAGAACGAAGTGTATAAGAAGTTTTTTCAAAATATCTAGTAGGTATTAATTGTTCTTGAATACAATTTAAATCTGCACCACTATCAACCAAAGCAATCAATTCTTTTGAAAACCTATTGTCTATTAACATGTTTATTTTTATTAACCATTTTTGTGAAGTAACCATTTCTGTGAAGTAACCATTTCTAATTTAGAAAGAAAATTATCAGTTTGAATATTCTCAAAATCACGAAAATTATCGAATATGTTTTCTATTCTAGGTATTACCTGTTTACCTTGAGCTATTTCAAGTTTTCTAAGTCTTTCTTCAAGAAATACATTATTTCTCTTAATTTCTATTATTTCATTTTTTAAATTATTAACTTCTTGTTTTAAATCATTAATAGAAGTGAGAGTATTATTTTTATTTTTATGTTCTAACATTTTAAAAACCTCAGACATAGAATAGGGCTCATTATTATGGTTATTAGACACAAACTCTTCATTCCTAGAATTTGAAGGACTATTTTCAATTTGGTCAATTATTTTAGATCTTAAAATTGGATCCTTTATTAATTTTAAAAATTCCATAGTATTATCATTATTAATGACATTTAATTCACTAAATTGTGATCTAAGTCTATACAAATCTTCACTTTCAGATTTATCACTAGTCCTATCTGTATTAACACAAGACTCACCATTTTGACATGGTTCACATTCAGAACTAAAATTATTAAAACATTCATTCAAAGAATCATTCTCAGAAGAAACAGAAGAATCATCTTCGCTATCAAAATTAAGCATTAATTTAAACAACACATCTTTTATATTATCATCAATATCTAAACTATTAATTTTAGACTTCATTTTACACTTATCAGCGTAATGTCCTACTTTGCCTCACTTATAAAAAGCACCATATTTTTTAAACTTTTTATAAAGTTTTTTATTACTTTTTCTATTCTCATGTTCTTTTTCCCTAACTTTTTTATGAGAACTCTTTCTATATTTTTTCTTCTTAAAATAATCATCTTTTTTATCTTTAGATTTATTATTAATTGGTTTAGGAATTTCCATACCAAATTGTCCACAAAATTGACGTAATTGTTTTCTTTCAGTAATATTATTACGTTTTATCTGTTGATTTAACTTAATTTCATTACACAAATTTAAACCTTCCTGTATATAGGTTCCTATTAACTTACCATAGGTAAATTTATCATAACCTATATTAGGATTATTCTACCTAAGAGTTTTTCTTACTCTTTTAGCAAAAAAAGAAGGAAGACAATCTATAAATTTTGACATCCAATGCAAGCTATTAGACTCAGGGAGTTCTAAGACTCTAGACAAAAATGTGTCTTTATACCATCTAAATGACATAAGACTCTAACATTTTAAACCATTTAATAAGGTTCTAATATGTTCAGAATTATTAGTCAATCTACCTGTAAAATGTTCTATTATTGTAACAATTAGGGTGTAAACAGTATTTTCAATATTATTACTAGACCCTTCAATTTTTACAGAATTAAAAATTTCATCTTTATTGGACTGGGTTAAATAATTATCCCACCAACCTTTTAGTTGTTCAGTAAAGCCAGCTACAATCATTTTAGCTACAGCCTTATCATTATTACCATTTTCTTTACAAATTGTGGAGTACATTAACATCCTATGTACTAAATTATATATGTGACGCTCAATAAAACCATCTAAGTTTCATTCATAAATTTTTTTACCAGAAAATGAATTATTAAGAATGATATCTTGTTCCTCATGCAATACATCTTGTGGTGAAGGACGAGGGCAATAATAAGTATTCATTGTAGGACGATCAACATATTTTTGAAGTTTATTAATCTCTTCATTAATAGCCGCTTTATAAGAATCTTCATCAATATCACTAATAGTAGATATCCTAAACTCAGAAATTTTTTTTGTTATTAACTTCTCTAACTCAGTCATATCTCTTACCCTAAAATTATCAATTTTAGGAGGGAGTTGTATGCTAAGCATAGCAACAAAAGAAGTTGATTCTTGGGAAGGAATAACAATTTTATTAATTCTTTCCTCTAAATCATTTAAAAGTTTATTAGTTCTATGATTGTTATTAACAATAGTTGAGAGTCTTTGGTCTAATGAGACTAAAGTTTCTCCTAAAGCATTTAAATATAAGTTAGCATAATTTTGCTGTCTTATTAAAATATTTATTTCTCTAAAAGTGGTAGGCATATGTTCACTACTTAGAAAACTATTAAAAGCAAAAAATAAAAGACTTTTATTTCCTTCCATAAAAAAATTATGTTGAGGTGGAAATATAGATTTTTGTCTATGTCCACTCTCATTAATATAAGTTCTTTCAATTACAGAAAGATATGGTTCAAAGTAATTAACCATGAACCAAGGAACAAAAGGTATTAATTGATCTTTTTCAGAAACAAATTTATAAAACTCATTTTGAAAATTTATTTGTTGTTCTTTATTAAAAACTTTAAAAAACCAATCTCGAAACATTTTCCAGCGATCTTTATTAAATTCCATTTTTATTAGATTTATATGACTAGATCCAGGGATAAAATCAAAGTTCTTACTGATCATTAAAACATTTCTAAATACAAACATTTCGTACAGAAAAATCCATTTCAGATTCAGTTGGTTTGATAGTATCCTCACTATTATTATCATCACTGTTGTTTTTTTGAATATTATATCCATGAACAATATTAGAAGGATTAATTTTTAGTCTATCAAACCTAGTGTCTAGATTATTATCTTTTCTAGATTCAAAAGTTGGTTCATTAGCTTGTGAAGTTGAAGCCCTATAATTTTTTAAACTTTCACTATTATTTTCTAATGGATCTATATAAGAGAATGAGGATCTAACCAATTTACTAGACCTTAATAAATTATTATTAGGTTTAAATTGAATTAACACATCTCCATCTGGAGTTTGAATTATTTGGTTTACCTTTGTTTGTATTTCAGGTTGAACAGGAACAGTTTTTTCTATTAACCTATGGCTAGGGAAATCAATTGCATCCCATTTAATTGCTCTACGAGTTGTAATATGAGATTTACAAAAATTAGTTTCAATTAAAATTGTTTCATTAACATTTTTATTTATCATCTTACACATAGGATTTAAAGTATGAAGAACTTTATAATAAATTCTATAGCATATACAAATAGTTTCAGTATTAGGCATATAATCATATCTATGCAACTTGACATTCAAAGTAACAGCATGAAGAATACTAACATCAGAAAGAGATAATTGTAAATTAGGATAAACATCAAAATAAATCGGGCCATGTGCCAGGCTGGACTGTATAATACCCATCAAAGAATGTTTCCAATTTAAACATCTAGCATCTCTTAGAACAACAACAAAACTATTAGGCAAATTATCAAGAGTAAGAGGTTTAAAAGCTACTTGAATCAAACCAATATGAAGAAAACTATAACAATCATGATATTTATGAATATTAGATCTATTTAATAACTGCAAAGAAATATCATCTGAACTAAGAGGTATAGATTCCTCAGTAGTTTTAACCATTTGTTTTAAACCAATTTTTTCAAAAGTACCTAATCTATAAATTATTTTTGGATCCACTTTAGGAATGGTCCATTTATTAAGAAGATCAATATTTTGGGGAAGATCCATTTCTTCCAAAATAGTATTTTTAACAGAAGAAGTATTTCCTTTAAGAAAACTCATTTTAAAGGAAAAGTAATATTAATTAATTTTAGGACCAGTGTAAAAATTTTGATCTCTGCTGTTTTGTAATCTGTATATTGTATTCGGTAAACTTTTGTAATTAATAAAATACTCAAAGCTGATTAATGTTTCATATCTACGGTGCTGAGGTCCCTCAGGTATTTTCTTTTCTTTTCTTTAATTTAAATTATTTGCGTGTACCCTAGCCTAATGGAAGGCTAAGGGAATCTATGTTAAACAACTATAAGTTAGATACTTTCTCTGAGCATGTAGCCATTTTAGAATAGACTTGTGTTGAAGGGTTTGGATTTTGAACTGGATTATCCAAGTAGGTTTCATAATTTAATAATCTTCCATGTACCTCTTAGATTGCCCTATTTGTTGCCCGCTGAGCTGTGTGGAAGGCGTTAGGGCGTTATGTTGGCGTGTACATCTAGAAGCATGAGTTGACTGTTGAGTTGTTGAGTAATTTATTTCCTATGTATCAACTATATGTTGGTTTTTGTGAATTCATTCGAGATCCTGTCCTCCCTCATAAGATCCTGCCCCCCCAACTAGTATCGGAGCCATAGATCAGAGATTGTATATTTCTCTGGTCGTTTAACACTTTTCCTTTAAAATGAGTTTTCTTAAAGGAAATACTTCTTCTGTTAAAACTACTAATTTGGAAGAAATAGATCTTCCCCAAAATATTGATCTTCTTAATAAATGGACCATTCCTAAAGGGGATCCAAAAATAATTTATAGATTAGGTACTTTTGAAAAAATTGGTTTAAAACAAATGGTTAAAACTACTGAGGAATTTATACCTCTTAGCTAAGATGATATTTCTTTGCAGTTATTAAATAGATATGATATTGATAAATATTGTGATTGTTATAGTTTTCTTCATATTGGTTTAATTCAAGTAGCTTTTAAACCTCTTACTCTTGATAATTTGCCTAATAGTTTTTTGTTGTTCTAAGAGATGCTAGATGTTTAAATTGAAAACATTCTTTGATGGGTATTATACAGTCCAGCCTGGTACATGGCCCAGTTTATTTTGATGTTTATTCTAATTTACAATTATCTCTTTCTGATATTAGTATTCTTCATGCTGTTACTTTGAATGTCAAGTTGCATGGATATGATTATATATGCCTAATACTAAAACTATTTGTATATGCTATAGAATTTATTATAAAGTTCTTCATACTTTAAATCCTATGTGTAAGATGATAAATAAAATTGTTAATGAAACAATTTTAATTGAAACTAATTTTTGTAAATCTCATATTACAACTCTTAGAGCAATTAAATAGGATGCCATCGATTTTCCTAGCCATTGGTTAATAGAAAAAATTGTTTCTGTTCAACCTAAAATACAAACAGAGGTAAACCAAATAATTCAAACTCCAGATGGAGATGTGTTAATTCAATTTAAACCTAATAATAATTTATTAAGGTCTAGTAAATCGGTTAGATCTTCATTCTCTTATATAGATCCATTAGAAAATAATAGTGAAAGTTTAAAAAATTATAGGGCTTCAACTTCACAAGCTAATGAACCAACTTTTGAATCTAGAAAAGATAATAATCTAGACACTAGGTTTGATAGACTAAAAATTAATCTTTCTAATATTGTTCATGGATATAATATTCAAGAAAACAACAGTGATGATAATAATAGTGAGGATACTATCAAACCAACTGAATCTGAAATGGATTTTTCTGTACGAAATGTTTGTATTTAGAAATGTTTTAATGATTAGTAAAAACTTTGATTTTACCCCTGGATCTAGTCATATAAATCTAATAAAAATGGAATTTAATAAAGATCGCTGGAAAATGTTTCGAGATTGGTTTTTTAAAGTTTTTAATAAAGAACAACAAATAAATTTTCAAAATGAGTTTTATAAATTTGTTTCTGAAAAAGATCAATTAATACCTTTTGTTCCTTGGTTCATGGTTAATTACTTTGAACCATATCTTTCTGTAATTGAAAGAACTTATATTGATGAGAGTGGACATAGAAAGAAATCTATATTTCCACCTCAACATAATTTTTTTATGGAAGGAAATAAAAGTTTTTTATTTTCTGCTTTTAATAGTTTTCTAGGTAGTGAACATATGCCTACCACTTTTAGAGAAATAAATATTTTAATAAGACAGCAAAATTATGCTAACTTATATTTAAATGTTTTAGGAGAAACTTTAGTCTCATTAGACCAAAGACTCTCAACCATTGTTAATAACAATCATAGAACTAATAAACTTTTAAATGATTTAGAGGAAAGAATTAATAAAATTGTTATTCCTTCCCAAGAATCAACTTCTTCTGTTGCTAGGCCTAGCATACAACCCCCTCCTGAAATTGATAATTTTAGGCTAAGAGATATGACTGAGTTAGAGAAGTTAATAACTAAAATATTTTCTGAGTTTAGGATATCTACTCTTAGTGATACTGATGAAGATTCTTATAAAACGGCTATTAATGAAGAGATTAATAAACTTCAAAAATATGCTGATCGTCCTACAATGAATACTTATTCTTACCCTTGTCCTTCACCACAAGATGTATTGCATGAGGAACAAGATATCATTCTTAATAATTCATATTCTGGTAAAAACATTTATGAATGGAACTTAGATGGTTTTACTGAGCGTCACATATATAATTTAGTACATAGGATGTTAATGTACTCCACAATTTGTAAAGCAAATGCTAATAATGATAAGGCTGAAGCTAAAATGATTGTTGCTGGCTTTACTGGACAACTAAAAGGTTGGTTGGATAATTATTTAACCCAGTCCAATAAAGATGAAATTTTTAAATCTGTAAAAATTGAAGGGTCTAGTAATAATATTGAAAATGATGTTTACACCCTAATTGTTACAATAATAGAACATTTTACAAGTAGATGGACTAATAATTCTGAACATATTAGAACCTTATTAAATGGTTTAAAATGTCAGAGCATACATCATTTAGATGGTATAAAGACATATTTTTGTCTAGAGTCTTAGAACTCCCTGAGTCTAATAGCTCGCATTGGAAGTCAAAATTTATAGATGGTCTTCCTT
Organism: Jacaranda copaia; assembly: GCA_014898725.1. NCBI lineage: Eukaryota > Viridiplantae > Streptophyta > Magnoliopsida > Lamiales > Bignoniaceae > Jacaranda > Jacaranda copaia. The sequence continues at coordinate 29,838 of JACGDI010001812.1, forward strand.
CTCTTTTTACTGAAAGAGTAAGAAAAACTCTTAGGCAAAATAATCCTAATATAGATTATGATAAATTTACCTATGGTAGGTTAATAGGAACCTGTATACAGGAAGGTTTAAATTTGTGTAATGAAATTAAGTTAAATCAATAGATAAAACTTAATAATATTACTAAAAGAAAACAATTAGGTCAATTTTGTGGACAATTTGGTATGGAAATTCCTAAACCAATTAATAATAAATCTAAAGATAAAAAAGATGATTATTATAAAAAGAAAAAATATAGAAAGTGTTCTCATAAAAAAGTTAGGGAAAAAGAACGTGAGAATAGAAAAAGTAGTAAAAAGCTTTATAAAAAGTTTAAAAAATATGGTGCTTGTTATAAGTGCGGCAAAGTAGGACATTACGCTAATAAGTGTAAAATGAAGTCTAAAATTAATAGTTTAGACGTTGATGATAATATAAAAGATGTGTTGTTTAAATTAATGCTTAATTCTGATAGCGAAGATGATTCTTCTGTTTCTTCTGAGAATGATTCTTTGAATGAATGTTTTAATAATTTTAGTTCTGAATGTGAACCATGTCAAAATGGTGAGTCTTGTGTTAATATAAATAGGACTAATGATAAATCTGAAAGTGAAGATTTGTATAGACTTAGATCACAATTTAGTGAATTAAATGTCATTAATAATGATAATACTATGGAATTTTTAAAATTAATAAAGGATCCAATTTTAAGATCTAAAATAATTGACCAAATTGAAAATAGTCCTTCAACCTCTAGGAATGAAGAGTTTGTGTCTAATAACCATAATAATGAACCATATTCTATGTCTGAGGTTTTTAAAATGTTAGAACATAAAAATAAAAATAATACTCTCACTTCTATTAATGATTTAAAACAAGAAGTTAATAATTTAAAAAACAAAATAATAGAAATTAAGACAAATAATGTATTTCTTGAAGAAAGACTTAGAAAATTTGAAATAGCTCAAGGTAAACAGGTAATACCTAGAATAGAAAACATATTTGATAATTTTCCTGATTTTGATAATATTCAAACTGATAATTTTCTTTCTAAATTAGAAATGGTTACTTCACAGAAATGGTTAATAAAAATAAACCTGTTAATAGACAATAGGTTTTCAAAAGAATTGATTGTTTTGGTTGATAGTGGTGCAGATTTAAATTCTATTCAAGAAGGATTAATACCTACTAGATATTTTGAGAAAACTTCTCATACACTTCGTTCTGCTAATGGTGAAAAACTTGATATTGATTTTAAATTGTCAAAAGCTTTTGTTTGCAAAAATAATACTTGCATACCTTTAAGTTTTTTGTTAGTTAAAAATATTTCTAACCAAATTATTCTTGGTACACCTTTTCTAAAGAAAATATTTCCTTTAAAAATGGTGAATCAAACTAGATTTATAGGAACTTTTGAAAATAAAGATTTACATTTTCAGTTTATATCTAAACCATTTTATTGAATTCTTAATAGAATAGAAGATATAATAAAGGCTAAGAATAATCAAATTAACTTTCTAAAAGAAGAAATTGTTAGTCTTAGTATAGATGATCAACTTAATAATTCTAAGTTAAAAGAAAAAATTGCTTTTCTTGAAAATCAATTCTCTTTGTTAATTTGTAACGATCACCCTAATGCTTTTTGGGATAGGAAAAAACATATTGTGGACCTACCTTATGATGATAGTTTTAATGGTAATATTTCAACTAAAGCTCGTCCGTGTCAAATGAATTCAGAATATTTATCCTATTGTAAAAATGAAACTGAGTCTCTTTTACAAAAAAGATTAATTAGGCCAACCAAATCACCATGGTCATGTACTGCATTTTATGTTAATAAACATAATGAACAAGAACGTGGTGCTCCTAGGTTAGTAATAAACTACAAACCTCTTAATAAGGTTTGAAAATGGATTAAATATCCAATACCTAATAAAAAAGATTTGCTTAATAGATTGTTTAATGCTAATATCTTTTCTAAATTTGATTTAAAATTTGGATACTGGCATATTCAAATTTTAGAAAAAGATAAGTTTAAAACTGCTTTTAATGTTCCTTTTGGTCAGTATGAATGGAATGTTATGCCATTCGGTCTTAAAAAAGCTCCTTCTGAATTTTAGAAAATTATGAATGATATTTTTAATTCATATAGTAATTTTATAATTGTTTATATTGATGATATTCTTGTGTTTTCCAATACTATAGAAAATCATTTTAAACATCTTTATATTTTTAAACAAATTATAATAAGTAGTGGACTTGTTATTTCAAAAAAAAATGGTTTTGTTTCAAACAAATATTAAATTTTTGGGCCATTTTATAGAGAAAGGAAAGATAATTCCTATCAATCGAAGTATAGAATTTGCTTCTAAGTTTCCTAATAAAATCACTGATAAAACACAACTACAAAGATTTTTAGGTAGTTTAAATTATATCTCTGCTTATTATAAAAATCTTGCAAATGATACTGCAATTTTATATGATAGATTAAAGAAAAATCCTAGCCCATGGAGTGATAATCATACTAGTGCTATTGTTAGAATCAAAGAAAAAGTTAAAACCTTGTCTTGTTTAATGCTTTCTAATCCTAATTGGGATAAAATTATAGAAACAGATGCCTCTGATTTAGGTTATGGAGGTATATTAAAACAAATTAATCGAAACACTAAACAGGAAATTCTGGTTATATTTTGTTCTAGTAAATGGAATACTAGTCAAAAGAATTATGCTACTGTGGCTAAAGAAATCTTTGCAATTGTTAAATGTGTGTTAAAATTTCAAGACGATTTATATAATCAAGCTTTTGTTGTTAAGACTGATTGTCAATCTGCTAAATTTATGTTTAATAAGGATTTTAAACATGATGTTTCTAAGCAAATGTTTGCTAGATGGCAAGCTTATTTAGCTCCTTTTGATTTTAAAATTTTTTATAAAAAGGGAATTGATAACAGTCTCCCTGATTTTCTTACTCGGGAATATTTACAGGGACAATGATACCTCACAATCGAGGAGGTAGACGGAATCCATTTTCTAATAGAGGAGGACATTCTGGTTCTAATTTCTCTTTTAATAAATTTCCATTAATACAACATGGGAAAAGACAATTGACAAATTTAGCCTCTTCACAAGCATCAAATGCTTCTTCCTCCAACCTAATCCAACCAAATGATCCGCTTTTTGCAGAATTTCTGCAATTCAAGCAATTTCAAGAATGTTCTAATAAAACTTTATCCCCTAGCCAATCAGCCCCTAATCAGCCTGAAGGTTCTAATACTAATCCTTTAAAGCCTTCTTTTGTTGACATTACAGCGAATACTGCCTCTCCGGTAGATGAGGATGCTCTATCTACTTTTGAGAAGAAAGATCATAAGGATTTAATAATGATCCTTGAATATAATGATCTTAAATGGAAAAATGAACCCTGGATGATAATCCAAAGATATCTTGATACTGTATCATATACAGTAGAGTCTTATAAACCTCGTTCATACTATGAGAATATTTTAATAACCACTGGCTCCTGTGAAATTTCTCATTTTTTTTCCAAGCTCACAGGATAAATCCACTTTTAATTTTAGAAAAATAATAATCAAGAAAATTATTTCTGTGGAAGAATGGGGAATATCTTCATTTAAAGAAAAGGAATTTATTACAAAGGAAAGTAAATTACTTTTCAAATTTAATTTTTGGGATTATATCCAAGCCTTTAATAAAGTCTTTCTTTATGAAAATCCAAGAAAGAAACATACTTGGTTTATAAAATTATGTCCAGAAGTCTTTAGGAATAATATTCCTAATTGGTTCTTTAGTTGGTGGAAGTCACATGGCCCTACACCAATTCTCCTGCCTGATATGTTCAAGCAGCATTTGATCAATAGGTCGAATTTTCTCCCAAGATTAAGGAAGCAGAAGCCGAGGATCAGATGATTACAAACAAGGCTGCAATCTTTTTCTTCATGGAATTCTCAATCCCGTGGATATGGAAATGGGTGCCTGAAATCAGCTTTTCTTTTGAAGATAATATTCCCTGCCTCTACCGGACCTACTACATCAAATGGTGGAACAAATTATTGCAAGTTGATAAAGCTATTGGCAAAATAGAAGGCCGAGAATTCTGGATGATATTTCTAGAACAACAAATAAAAATAAACAATCCACTTTAAAAAATAAGAAAAAAGAAGCTTCAACAATTTTTGGAAAAGCCTCTGAAAAAATTAAAATGAAAAAAGGAAAAATTTCCAAAGTCGATTTGTTAAAAGAATTCCTCAATATGGTTCAAGACGAATTTGGAGACCAAATTGCTAAAGATGATGAAGATTGTTCATCCACTGGTAATGAAGAAGAAACGGTGTCAATGGAGACGTCTTCAAAAGCTAATAAAAATCAATTTGGTGATCTGTTTCAAGATGCCCGAGATCCAAATGATGATCTGAAAGACCTTGATAAAATGATAGAATCATTGAGGAAAAAGAATGAAGAAAAACAGGCATAGTGTGAGTGGTGAAAGTCGTTGTGCTTGTCGGATAATTATTGTTGTAATAGGACAAGAACAGTAGTCTGAATAATTTCAGAATACTGTTAACTAGCTTTTTGCTTTTTACTGTTACAGATTCAAAAATTTTGAAATCCGCACAATAGTTTACTTTTTACTATTCAGACTTCAGAAAAATATTTTCATGTCCGTAATAGTCTTTTTTCCTTTTCTTTAAATGGAGCCTCAAATTATGTAGAAAGCAGGAGGCTTTAGGACCAGTGTAAAAATTTTTATCTCTGCTGTTTTGTAATTTGTATATTGTATTCGGTAAACTTTTGTAATTAATAAAATACTCGAAGCTGATTAAAGTTTCATATCTGCGGTGCTGAGGTCCCTCAGGTATTTTCTTTTCTTTTCTTTAATTTAAATTATTTGTTTGTACCTTAGCCTAATAGAAGGCTAAGGGATTCTGTGTTAAACAACTATGAGTTAGATACTTTCTCTGAGTATGTGGCCATTTTAGAATAGGCTTGTGTTGAAGGGTTTAGATTTTGAATTGAATTATCCAAGCAGGTTTCATAATTTAACAGTCTTCCATGTACCTCTTAGGTTGTCCTGTTTGTTGCCCGCTGAGCCGTGTGGAAGGCATTAGGGCGTTGTGTTGGGGTGTACATCTAGAAGCATGAGTTGACTGTTGAGTTGTTGAGTAATTTATTTCCTGTGTATCAACTATATGTTGGTTTTTGTAAATTTGTTCGAGATCCTGTCCTCCCTCATAAGATCTTACTTTAAATTTTATTATTTAAAATTATTTTTAATTAATATTTTTTAGAACTAAAACATATAATTAGCAAATACTTAGTAATATTAAATAACAAACATTTAAAAAATTAATTAAATATATTTATTGATCATAAATAAATAAAAAAATAAAAACAAAAGATAATTAAGAAAAGAATTTATTAAAATTTATTAAAGAATAAAGAAAAAGAGCCAACCACCCACCCACCTCACATCGCCTAGCCGTTGTTGGCTTGGCCATGGCTACTAGTCACCCAGTTGGCTTGGTTTGTGGATGGCTATGGCAGTGGACAAGTGATAGCCAGTTGTTGGCCATAGCTAGGCAACGACTAACCACTAGTCATGGCAGCGAGAGGCTGGCCATGGCCAGGCAACATTTTGGGGTAGTGGTGGGTGGGGGTGGAGGTAAGAGTGAAGATTGGTGTGTGGTCTATTTTATATATAGATATATATATATGTTGTATTTATTGCATATTTATATATATTTGTATATATGCACCTTTATATTATAGTAAGATAATAATTTAAATTTTTATTTTTTGTTTTTACTTATTTTATTTTTTATTGCTAAAATTTAATAAACTATTTTATATATGTTCACTATTTTATCATTATTAAATATGTAACTGAAAATTAATAGAAATATATTATCTAAAGTTATAAATTTAAATTTTTAAGAAATTGAACATGATAAAAATATATCAAATAGACCATCATAAATTAAAAATATTACAAATAGGTCCAATGATATTTTTGTCTCTTTCTATTAGTTTTTTTTTCTTTCTTTTTTTTCAATTTTTAATGGAAGGGTGTTTTGGTCATTTCATTCTTTCCGTTAGCATTACATTTTATTTTCAAAGTTTAGTGGGGTAAACTTAATTTTTAAAATAATGAGGATTTTCTTTCTTTTTTTTATAATTAGGCCAAACCTCAGGGAGTCTATATGTAATTCACCCTTAAAAATATTAAGCAACAAAGGAAAAATTTTTAAAAACTGTAGATTCTTCAATTTTGATGAACATTTCACCCAAACAACAAGAAGAGAACTAGAGACCACATACATATAATTGACAATAAACCTCATTCAACACAACCCCAACCCACCACAACAATAAATGTGTTTCTTGTAATAATGTAATACTATATTCTTACATTCTTATAATTATGGAGTTCAAAAAAAAAGAAAAGAAAAGAAAAGAAAAAATGCACCCAACTATAAATGAGAAATATTACCACATTTTCCACAACCATGATACATTCATTTAGTAATCTAGATACCCCTTTGAAAAATATCTAAAAATAAAAATTACCTGGAGATGTCGATCAACTTTTATTTTGCGGAAAGATTGTTCTGGAAAGGGAAATACTTCAATCGAAGATGAAAGAAATGTCAAAAGGTGAGAAAATGATGAGTTTGATTTGGTTTTGCTTGGGTGAAAGCCTTTTTTTCTTCTTTCTTTCTTTCTTTCCTTTCCGTTGGAGAGAGTGAAAGAGAAGGTTTTGAATGGAAATTTTTAATTTTGGGCTTTTTTTTTTCAAAAAATTATAAAAAGGCAAATAGAGTGAGGGAAAATAATACAATAGCGCCACATCTTCCACAGCATGTTGAAGGCCAATTTTGTAAATATTTATTTTTTTGGTGGAAAAGTGTATTTGGGGTGAGTAAGGCAATTTAAAGAAAACACGAGGTACTTACTGATCAAGCTTCATTTTTTTCACATGTGGCTTTATGGAAATTCCATTTTTTGTAGGAGGTAATGCGCATTTAATCTATTTTCAAATATTGAAATTCTATTGGTATTCCAAGGTGGCAGTTTCCTCTTAAGATATTAGAAAACTATAATTTAGATCAATTTGATTGAACTTAAGCTAATGAAATGATAAGTGAATTATAATTAATAGGCGATTGATGTACAATCCAAAAAAAAATGATTAATTGCATGACAAGTACAATAACATTTGTCTTGTTATTAGTTAGGTATGATCAATTTAATTTGAGCAAAACTTTTTCAAGAAAGATAAATATATGTTTGAAGATAAATAGAGATTTCTAGATAGTTTTGCATATTACGAAGGATTCTACAATGTTCCAAAAACATTAAAAATTCTTGAAAAAGGGTCTCATTAGATTTTGTGGTCACTAAAACCAACTTTTTTTTTTCGGTAGTGAAAAGCCAAATATTATCATATAGAATTAAATATGTATAACTAAAATGCACAAAAGAATTCCAAGAAAAGGAAATGAAGATCACAATTCAATTATATGGAATTGGTAATAGTCAAATGCTGGTGCTAATGATATTATAAATTTTTGAATGCTAAAAAGTGGAGAAACACCAAAAACATTAGAGGACTGTGAAAGCATCAAGCAGGAGAACCCATGCTTATATAGGGATTGCAGAATTGCTTCTAGTTGAAGTGGCCACTAATGAGGCCTTAGAAGCAAATCCTTAGAACACGTACCACTAGTATAAGATTTTGATTTTGTGCCTTACACCTCTTACTATCCCATATTTATGGTTGATTCTTAGGAAAATGAAGTTAATCGAGAACACTTTGAAACAACTTTAAGGAGAGAGCAATCAAAGAGATGCAAAGCTCTACAAAGTATTGTTTTCACCAAAGACCACAACTGCAGCTATTGCAACAAAGGTAAGTTGCCAGTTTTTGTAAGCAGATTTTTAAGTTCAACTACAGTTGAGAATAATTCTTAGTGTTAATTACAAGGACCTCTCTTGAGATTTGATGTATATATAGAAACTACTCATGAGGTTTGCGAAATTCCAACTACCTCCCCTGTAGTTTGTCTTCATCTAACAAGTAGAAATTGCTATTAGTCAAACAAATGCTTTTTGCTGACGTTAGGGTTGATAATTTATGAAAATTCAATTTTGCCCTTAATTTGACTAGACTTGACCGATCTGTGTTATTGAGCCAAAATACCCTTACATTTTTCATGCATGTCTGGATCTACTTGTAATTATGAAAACTTTAAGGTGGTTATTGCAACAAATTAAACTAATGATTATTATAACGGTTGAAAAGTAATTAATTTAAAATAACTAAATGTTATTGAAAATTAAAATTAATTAATATTTTTTATTACTTTTATTATTTTAATATAATTTTTTATTATTTAAATATTTATTGTAAACTTTCAAGTTGCATATAACACCCTCATATAAATGTATTAACATCGACCCCTTTTGAATAAAACCTACAATACATTAATCCTTCCTTGTCAAGTTAATAACTCAAAATAAGGTTTATTTAAATAGCTAGTAATACTGAGGTTTAGAAAATTAAAAACATAGCAGTCCAATCACTATACCTACACACAAAGTATGTGGCCAAAAACTACATCGTATTTAACCTCACAATCAGTCACTCAAATATCATACCCTGCACAAATTTTCTTCATATAATAAAATCTTATACAATTTTAAAGCCCTATATACAAAAATATCAACCAACTGTATAAAAACATAAACTGAAAGTTGTGTATTTTGCCATCAATCAATAGTTTAAAATAATATATAATAGTGATAAGAAATTGCATTAATCATTGTCCTCTAACAACATCATCAAGACCCCCTCCAACCTCATCAACTCCTTCATACCAGCTTCATTACCTCCTTTGACAGGACCATCTATACAACCTCCACCTCCACTTGCACTTGCCACAATTGATTATGCAATTCTATCAAAAGATGCATAAAATCCATCATCAAAGTCAATATTGTCATTAGCAAGGCCATCTACAACAACAGAGGCATTTCCAATAATAGCAACAAGGCTATCTTCAACAATAGGAGCAAGAAAGACATCTTCAATAGCAACAGGGCCATTTTGCTTGTAGAATATCTAGAATTGAACAATTTAAAGTTTAAGACATTATAACTAGCACCCTCTATGTTTCTATTAATTACAAATTAAACATTAAACAATTTAAGATAGAACAAGTACTTCACTTCAACAATTTCTACAATACTAAATAGTGTAAAACATTCTAATTCAGAGTCAAATACCTGAATACATAGTTCATAAGAATATGAAATTTAACACCCGTACAAGCTTGATAACACTATATTTAACACCCTTGAAACTGATATGCATTTCAAATTAGACCTTAAACATGTTTCAATATAGCAAATACTCCATTTATAGAATATGAAAACCAAAAAATAAGAAGCATAACATTACATAATGATTAGAAAAGAATAATATTGTGACTGGACTTGTTCTTCATAACGTACATACAAAAACTAATACCATTTTTTAAACAAAATTTCTATCTTAAACAAAATATCAGAGGACTGGAATGAGTTCTTTCAAAAGATGCAAAATTTCTATCCTAAAATGTAGGATTTCTTTTTGAATAACATCAAACATTTTTAAAAGCAGCAAAAGTGAATGCAATAATCAAAAGGTGGGGTTTTTTATTTGGTTTCAACAATAAAAAATTAGGTTTTTTTTAATAAAAAAATCAAATCATGCAAAATAAAGCTATGGATTCATCAAATAAACATTCCAACATATAATATTGTGTCAAACAACACAAAAAGGAACATTTTTGGAGAAAAAATAAGTCACCCAACTCTATTAATTCACAAAATTAGTCACCCAACACAAAATCTCACTAAAACTAACTTGACTAAATACGAGAAAAAGGAAAAATAGTTGTAATAAGACTTGCCCATCACTTTGTGCTCCATTTTTTGATTGAAAGATAAAATGCCCCCAAAACTTCATGATAGTGTTACTTGGTGTGCTGGAAAATGAAGAACTTGAAGTTTTTCTAGTAGGTTTTGTAGGTGGAAAACAAGTATGCACCACCAACAGAGAGGAATAGGGCCTTCCAGTGAGAGGGAGGAGGGAGATAGGTGGAGGGACATAAGCCCCTCTATGTACTTTGTACACAAGGGGGAAAAACATCTTTTTCCTTTCATTAGTTTTTAATTTTTAATTTTTTTGAATAAGTGAGGGTTTAACGATCATTTGCCCTTATTTTTTTATATTTTGTTTGAATTTCTGCAACAACGAGGAAATACATTTTGTAGTTTTATGTTACCTCAAGCAGTATCTTACTAAATAGGTTGGAAGCAGAAGAAGATAGTAAGAGTGATCAAAATATTGTGGCCATGGAAATTGATGATGTAGTCATAAGTCTACTTTTCTCTAGCATTGTCGCTAGAATATAATGTTGGAAAAAATTGTGTTCATATTATCTAAAATTATGCAAAAAACAATTTATAATAGATAATCAAGGGGTAACATCTTAACAAATTATATAAAATTTGAGGAAGAAATAAGAAAGAACAAACAACTTTTTAGATAGAAAACAAACAATTGAAGAAGATAGGATTCTAACTGGATTTTGAGTAAGATTTGAATTACCAACTGAATCACCAGTACACTATACCTTGAAGAAATAATTGCTCAACTAATTGATACATTGGGTATTGCAATATTCTTTCTAGGATAAAATAGTACGGTTGGTTTCTATTGAACAACTTTGAAGTTGCAATATTCTTTCTAGGATAAGAGAAATATGTCGCTAATTTTTTCATCTTTACTAACCATTATTGGATGGTCGCTAAACATGTATTTTTAGGGTCCAAGTTAGTAACTCGTCACTGAACACTTTTAGTAGTTACTCTGTTGTGACCACCTACAACCATCATTATTTTGGTCAATATAAGTTTTAGCAACCATTTTTTTACTTTTAGCGATTAATGACAATGATAATTGAAACTATTTTTTCTTCTAGTGCCACCTCGATCACAACTCGGTCACCAAGACCAAAAGCTTGAAAACTATGCCAAGAGAGTAGAGAGTAGAGAGATCACAGAGGTTTTGAAAGGTGATAGATTAAAATTCTATTGCCTATTCTACTAGGGACCAGTCACATATTTATATAAGTGTAAAGAGGGGACAAAAATAGTATAAATGTTTGTAACATCTGAAACATTATGAAACATTTCTATTACAAAATAAAAAATATTCTATAATATTTCTATTGTAAAATAGCAAAAAAAAAAACACAAAAGAAATATTAATCTAAGATAATTTCTCACAAACACCTAAGCTCGAGCCAGGTTGGGTTGGCAATGAGGGTGTGCATATATTGTACATACACTACAAAAAAATTGCTATTTTTTTTAACATAAATTTTTGATGGAACATGTTAGAAGGTTAGAAATTTTTGATGGAATTGAGGTGGATTTTTGATGGCTTCAATGGACGTTAAAATTCTGCCACAAATGTGATGGAAAAACTGGAGAAATTTAGCACCTTTTTGGTGCCAAATTTTCCAATAGAATATCCGCTTGAAAAATTCATTAAAAAACTATCCGGCTGAATTTCCAACAAACATTCATTTAGAATTTCTAAAAAAGTAAATTATTTAGTATTAAATAATTGAGCTACTTAGGAATTTTTTGATGCAATCCCGTTAGACGTTCACTAGAAAATTAAAAGTTTTAACTTGCTATATGCTCTTTCTCATCCCTTTTTCCTTCCTTTTTTCCCAGTTTCCTTTCCTCTTCTCTCTACTCTATGCTCCCACTACCGCACTAACCACTACTACACTGCACCACAAGCTCGCCATTGCCGCACCCACAACTTGTTTCCTTGGTTTAGTTTGAACTTACTATTTAATTATAGGTATTTATATGCATGTGTATGTACATGCATGTATGCATTTATATTGTTAGAAATTTAATTATATTTTCAATATAAATTATTTCAAGGTCTTAATTTATAGATTAGATTAGTTTGTTTATTTTTTTGTTTATGTAATTATAAATATTGAAAATGATTGAGACATTATGGTTTGCAGTTTTACTTTTGTGGAAATCAGATACTGACTTAGAGTTTACATTTTTTTTTCTTTATACATTAATTTGTGTTTAGGATTTTAGATGTTGATGTTTTAGGGTTTCATTTGTTTAACTTAGTCATTATTAAATTGGTATTATATGTTCGATTTGTTTAATTTAGTATTTGTTCAATTTAAGAATTAACTAGTATGTTTATGTCCTTTAACATCAATTTATGATTTAATTGACTATGTTATATTAATTTGAAATACTTTTAGTTGTCATACCTTTGTTGAATTATGTTTGTTAATTATCACTAAATTTAGAAAGTAGGATATAATATATATATATATATATATATAAATGTGTGTCATTAATTTTTTATACTTAAAAATATTTTATTGAATTAATTTGTAACTATTCTCTTTTATTGTAATACACAGGCACTTTAGTTATTGATATCCAACACTTTGGTACATTCGTCCCCTTAGGTGTTTGTATTCTATATGTTTTGATTAGGTAAGTAAGTTTTTCGTTTATGTACATGGTTTAGTTTGATGAAAATCTTATGTCTTTATGAATAGTCATTTGTGCTAAGTATAGAATTTCGAATTGGTGGTTTAGGTTGGAGAATGGGTTTTGGGGGAAGGGGTGGAGCCTTCCCGTTTGTCATTGTTCGATTATTGTTTACCTAAATGTGTATGGAGTAATAAGGTGTTGTGATATTAAATGGTTTATTTATGGTGTCCTATGATGTATGCCTTTATAAATGTGCTTAGAGATATTTGACTAGTAATGAAGTATTTGAATCTTTAGTTTCTAGTTATAATATAAAATCAAGTTATACTTTTTATAATCTTAAAAATGCCCCATTTAAAATGATGAAAAAATATGAGTAATTAGTACGTCATACATTAACACTTTATTAATATCAATTACATGAATTTTGTAATGATGTAGATGACTAGTATGCTTTCACATAGAGTACGGATGTACAATAAGTTGTATCTTGATCATGCTAGAATTAGGCAAGAGTTTGTGGATGGGATTGAGGAATTTATAATCATGAAAATTGTTCGCCTCAATTTGTAAGAGATAAGAACATTGAGTGCCTTATAAATGGTGTGAAATGAAATGTTGATTATTTAAACCCGATGAAGTTAAAGTGCACTTGTAATTACTATTACTAGACCAACCATGGAGCGTTAGATCTTTATATGCAACCATATAAATATACATTTGATTATGGCATGTCAATTAGTGGACAATAAGACTAGTATCCTGGTGAACTGCATAGATATATAGAAATGATATACGATGTAGCCAGGATTAATTGGGGGTGTGAGTGTGCACCATTTCAATTTGACAATGGTGAAGAACCAAATGAAGATGCTCAAAGGTTTTATAACCTGCAATCTAAGAACAATCAGCCACCATGGGATAGATGTGAAATGCACTCTCATTTATCTAATATTGTAAGAATGTTCAATATTAAAACTGATTGTAATTTGTCTCATAATGTCATGGATGATTTGCTACAACAAATATCTATGGCCACAATAAGAAAGAGCGGTATACCTACCAATTACTATCAAACATGAAAACTGGCTACAAGCTCAGCTTGCTGATTAAAGAAACTGATTGTGGTGTCAATGGATGTATGTTGTATTACAAAAAAGATGCAAGTTACTATCAATATAAAAGTTTTGTGGAGCACCTAACTGCAAACCTTGGGATTAGACAAGGGTAAAGGAAAGCTCCGAAAAGTATCAATGAAAAGAATGCATTATTTGCCTCTTATTCCTACGTTGTAGACGCTATATTCACAAATAAGTGGAGCACCTCACATGTGATGGCATAATGAGAATCATCAAATAGATGGTGTCATGTGTCATCCACTAGATCAGAATGCTTGGAAGCAATTTGATTTAATACATCCTAACTTTTCAAGTGATCCTAGAAATGTGAAGTTTGACTCATGTGCTAATGGACTTGAATGTGTATTGTAGAAGTCTAGACTTTGGGTTAATTCTAAAGGGAAATGGATAGTGGGGCAAATATAAAGTTAAGCATGCCTTAACAGCCAAGCAAAGAAAAACTATATACAAATGGGTGAAGTCATTTCGAATGTCTGATAGAAATTTTTCAATCTAGCTAGGCGTATGGACAAGTATGGGCATAAGATCTATGGACTGAATAGCCAGGATTGCCATATCGTTTTGGAGCAATTACTACCAACTGTATTCAAAGATTTGTCGAACTATATATGGAAGCCTCTGAGGCAAAATTACTTGGATAGAATGGAGAAAAATATTCCTATAATTCTATGCATGTTAGAAAGGATTTTTTTGTTGGTATTTTTTTATTACATGGAGCATCTACCTATCCATTATTAAGAAAGGTAAGAAATAGAGGGCTGGCATAAGGTGGATACATCCATTTGAGAGGTAAAATATTATTCTTATTTAGACACTAAATTATTGAAATTATTTAATACTGTTGACTATATAACTCTAAAGTATTATTTATATTACACTTAGAGAGCTTGGTGAACTAAAAAAACTGCGAAGCAACAGGCACAAGTGGAGAGGTTTATTTGTTAGGCATTTATTTGTAGAGAGACATCAAACTTTTGCTCCTACTACTTCTAATTGCATGTATGTTTCCTAAGGATGAGAGTTGGTTGGAATGATGACAGTGAAAATAAAGATTCTCCATCTACTTTGTTTGGTTTCACTTAGTCCAATCGTGCCTCTAGTGCCGTATGACTAGGTCCTTAAGTGATGTCGAGCTTATACTTGCAACACTACATGTGTTGCTTAACTATGAAGAATTCAAGGAATACCAAGAATAAGTTGTTTTATTAATTAGCATTAATTTCAATCCTTCAAGGTAAGCATAATTTTTTTTTTGTTCTAATATATTTTGAAATATGACGTTGTAGTTATTTTGTGGAATACTTCAATGTTAGCTATGCAAATGTCAATGTGAAGATTGAAAATGAATTTTTCTATTAGTTTAAGTTCTATGTAAGAATGTTATCATTAACTTCATTATGCATGACCCAAACAATGATGGATTTGTCAAAAAATTCTATCAAAACTAACACTGAATGTGATGAATGATAGATTTCATAACTCGAGCAATGGAATAACAAATCTATACTTGTGTGACTTGGTTTAGGATCCTAACAGATAGGTTAGGACAAGGCCTAAATACTTTGTAAATGGATTTAAGTTCCACATAGATGTATGGAATCATAGAAAAAAATAATGAATAGTGGTGTACGGGTGAAAGGAGTCAATAGAATAGTGGTAAGGATGGTTATTATGGGATGTTGAATAAGATGTTTGAGTTATAATACTCAAAAGAACCTATAAAAAGAGGATTCTTCTCCATTAGAAGTGGTTTGATCTAACTCTTGTGAGCATAACTTGAATGGTGCATCCAAAGTATAATATTGTTGAAGTTTGGAAAATGAGCAAGTATAGAAAGTATAAACCATTTATAATTTCCCAATAAGTGCATCAAGTTACTATGTTCCAAATCCCAAAATAATTAGGAATAAAGTCAATTAGTTGGCTATTATAAAAACAAAGACTTAGAAGTCAAGTTGAAATTGAAGATTCGTTAGGGACAAAGTATTGCATCCCTTATATGCATAACCTCATGCTGATTTGTTTATCAAATTTACACACTTCTTTCTATGAATTTCAACCAAAAGTCTAAAGTCACACATATCCCATGTATATTATATATATGTTTATATATGTTATTCATATCTCAACATATAATTTGGCAAAATCTAATTGGATTTAGGTGCCATTTGCAACACTTGATTCTTATCAAACTGGAGATGTCATAAAACCTTTATGAGGTGTTAAATTAACTACAACACTATGTTTGACTTATTTGCTCTATTAGAAAGCCAGGGGTTTTCTAGAGTTCTGTGTCTGCAGTTCTGACTTATCTTCATGTACCCACTTTTTAATTGTTCATATCAATGTGATTTGATTCTCATCTTTGAACCAATATTAAGTAAAGAACCACGGTTCTTTCATGGTTCTTATAAAGAACCATTTTCTTTTAAAAATAAATTATGAAAAACAAAATAAAAATCGTAACCCTTTAAACACTCAATGACCAAATTAACCTTATTAATTTTAAGAAATTAAAATCCCTTTTTTCCTAACATTAAATCCTAATTCAATTAGAAGAAAATCAAATAAAATAAACCCTAAGAAATGAAATCAATTAGAGGAAAATAAAAAAAACACTTATTGTAAGAAGGCACCAATACATTGTAGTGAAAGATACCTCTGTCCCCTTGTTAATCGAAGAAGTCAAGTGTGTACTTTGGTTGGAGTGAAGAATATTTGTTGGCAATAAGAGCTACTAAAAGACATTATAGATTTTGACCACTAGTTGATTTTGCAAGTTAGCAATATTCATTTCCTCTTAATGCTCTAGATTTTATCATTAGTATAGTGGATGAGTAGATATGTATTGATATCAATAGTATGTGGATTGCATCAACAAAATTTATGATGAGAGGGTAAGGCACAAGTTGTTTGAAACTTCAAAAAAGCTCAATGCTCCAATCCTTGCCAAAATTCAAATTGAAGTCTAATGAGATTCCTAATTTGAATTTACTATTTCTTGGCAAAATGTATCAGTACCTTCCTACAATGAGTTTTCTTCAATTTTTTTTTGATTGAATTCATTTCTTATGGTTTATTTTCTCTAATTTTCTTTTGATTAAACTAGGGTTTAATATTAGAAAAAGAGGGCTTTTAATTTCTCAAAATTAATAAGGTTAATTTGGTCATTGAGTATTAGAAGAGCTATGGTTTTTATTTTATTTTTATAATTTAATTTTAAAATAAGATGGTTCTTTTATAAGAACCATGGTCGAAGGTGAGGATCAAACAAACTGATATAAATTGCTAAAACGTAGGTACATGATGATAAATCAAAACTATGGATATAGGACCCTAAAAAACCCCTAGAAGCCACTAGTGTTGTAAGCAATATAAGTACAGAGAATACATCCATGACACATTGAAAGATAAATATTTCTATGCAAAGATAATTGTTGTTAATATTGGAATAGTGCCGCAAGCCAATAAGATTGGCATGTAAACTATATCACTTGTGATACAATCTAGATTGAACAATATTTCTTATAAATGACCATCTTCATCTTATATTTTTATTACTTCACTGGCATATGGTTGAAGTACTTAGATCATACAAGATTATGGGACTTTGTCATACAGTGGGTGGTGATCATGGAATAAGCTTACATATTTGTGATCTTAAATATCCCAAGTCATAGATTCTTATGAGATATAATATTTAAAATTCAGATAGACTTGCACTAATGATGCATAATCCAAGGGTTGGCTGTTGCTCCGCTCCATGAGCAAACCGTATGTGATATAGGTGCATGTTAGTAGATGTTTGTTAGAGAATAAGGCACTAGAGACCCGCCTTTAGAATACACTAGATAGTCATAGTGGCGAGTCGATAGTGGCTAGTTCTCTAGCTTATAATAGTCATATAACTAGTCCTTTAACTTGTGGATCCATTGTAATCTTGTGTATAGGTCATCATGCTTTGACTTCACTTTGGCCACTTAGTAGGCACTTCGATAGTGATTGGGCATGAGCTACTTAGACATTGAGGTTTATGAGATCCAAGATGGGATTTGACTCCTCATGTTTATGAAGGGCGAGTACATCCGCTATGTGTTTTATGATGATCAATTCTTAGGAGTTCTTGGCCAAGGCAGTGTGATAATTTGGAAAAAGGGTTTTTCAAAAATGAGGTCACAAATTAAAATTGAACATTAAGAATAGATGCATGGTATCGATGCTATTAGAGAGTCGATAAATTTCTTGCCTTAGGCTTCTTTTATGGAGATAGGAGATGGAAGGACTGTATTTGACTAATACGCATAGAGCTAGAGTGGTTCACTAAAAGCATCATTCGACCAATTGTTGGGCTCCATGAGTTTGAGGTTAGACATTGGCCATGGAGATTAGGCACTCTTCAATTAATAGAGATTAATTGAATTGAGTCGATTAGTTTAATGGAGTTTAAACTAACATGAATATATGATATTCTAAATTCACAAAGGTTGTAAACCTATGTCCAATGAATGGTAGAACTTAATGGGTTGCACAAAAAAGCCAACCAACAATCCTAAATATTGAAGGAATTTCTAAGGGTTAGAAGAATTCCTAGATGGCTGAAAATTGAGGGAATCAGTAGACACAATTTTTAGTCATCTTGGCTTGATCAATTTAATTGTTAAATTGATCTAATTAATTTTAAGAGTTAAATTAAGATCAATTAAATTAAGTATTAATTTAATTTGGTACCTCATGACTATTAATTTGTCAAGTTAACCTAAGGTGTTAAGTTAACAAAATCTAGTTTAAAGAGTTAAACTAGTTGACTTAAAGGTTAAGTCAAAGTTTAATTAAATTAAAGTGTTTAATTTTATTAAAATGAAGAATTGATTTTGGAGGGAGAATTCAAATGAAATTTTTATTTAGAGTGGAATTAGAATATACTTGGTAGATATTTCATAAGATAAAATGTATATTTCAAATAAAATTCAAATTTACACAAAATAACATGCAACTTCCAAGGTGCTTGCAAGTTGGCATGCCTAGGTGGTGCCCCCCACCTTGAGGAAGGTGTGATGCCACCTTGGCATCACACCATCCTTCCATTATATATAGATATAGAGAAAGTCCAAGGCTAAGATATTCACACATTTTGTGCATTTAAAAGTTAGATCCAAACTTCCCTCCAAAAGTGATTCTCTCATGTGTTAAGGCTTCACTCTCTTCTTCACCTCCCTCACCATTTTCAGCCTTCAACCAAGCTCTCTTTCACCTTAATTTTTCCAGCTGAATTAAGGAGGAAAATATTGTCCATTGGTGTGTGGACTTTGCCATTAGACACATGACGAATTCAGATTGCTTGTTTTGGTGATCCTCTGCTTCAAAAATGTGTCTCTAGATTCTGTTTTAGGTCTTGCCAAAGGATTTTGGTTCTGAAATTTTAACTGTACATTCTCCATTGATTTGGAGAAACTTTGGTCCAGTTTTGGCTTGAATGCAAAGTGGTTTGCCCGATCAAAAGTTGATCACACCTTGCAATGCCAGGAGTAGTCTGCTTTCAGGACAAGAAGCACTACTTCAAGTTTCGGTTGGATTTTGCTTAAGAGGTAACAATCCAACCTTAATCCATTATATTCACATGATTTAGATCCTTGGATTGGTGTAATCTAAGTTAGAATTTAGTTTTTAAATATTTTAAATTGGATCCTTAGCATTACACCTCTTTTAAGTGGTATTGGAGCCTAATTTTATGCTATATTTTGGATTTCCATTTTGATTGATTCATGCGATGAATTGATCTAGATCTTAAAACACTTGATCTAAATCATAGATTGGAGTGTTTGGATGATGATGCTTGTGGCTCCTTTGACGATGAATAGATATTATGCTAATATATGTTTTAAGTGTTAAATCATATGTTAGTGTAATTTGATTCATGATTAGCTAATGTTAAATATTAATTTAGCATTGGATTATGTTATATATTGATATAGCATGCTTTATTTGACCTTAAGTTGTTTTGGTCATTTTTGGATCCAATTGGATTGGATATAATTTGAGTTTTTTTATGGAATGTGATTCTCACTTTAATTTGATTTTGAAAACATGTTAGTGATCTTGTTTTTTTAGATTTAAAAACTGTTTTAGATCTAACATTGCATCCATTTTGTGTGGAAATGATGTTTAGAAGTTGTTCTAAAAGTTTGGTGCACAAAAAATTGAGCAAAATAGAGCTAAATTTGCCAAGACATAGTGGCCAAGCACACCACCCAACTTGGCCAAGTGCTAGCCGGTAGCAAGTGCTCCATGTGCATGTTTGTTGTATAGAAGTGCACCTAGCAAGGCTAGGTAGTGGCATGGTCTTGGTCTAGGCAGCTGTTTTGGCTTAATTTTGGCTCCTTTTTGTGACCAAAAGTGTATTTGTTTTACACATAATAGATGCATAAGTATTGTTCGAGTTCTCAAAACTATGATTAACATTTTAATGCTTTCTTAAATCTTGTTAAAGTTAATCTCCAATTGTGGCAAAAATAGGATGCATAAATGTTATGCTTGTTTTTGCTTCACCAATTAATTTTTTAGATAAGCATTTAATTGTTGGAATTGAATGTCAATTCCTAATTTGTTTATTGTTCACTTAAGTGTTGAATGAATGATGAATGAATGAGGATGATCATGAGCCTTTAACATTGATTTTATTTCTTTCAATTGTTGAAATGGGTTGTATTAAATGGGACTTACATACCTTTTGTTCTATCTTGTAAAAGTTATGAGAGTAGAATCATGAGGAGTGAGGTTTTCTTTCTCTTGTAAAAGTTGCAAGGAGCAAGAAGATCCATGGAGGCTTGAAGACCCATGAATGTATGGAGATGCACTCATGTAATGCCTTAATTTAATTAGCCTACTTAAAATCAACTGAGTGATAACTCTATGACTCTAAGTGTGTCACTTGGTTAGACTCATGATCATCCCACCCTAGAAGCATGCTAGCATATTTACTTATTTATACTTTTTATATCCTATTGATGTATGTGATGCATAGATTAGGATATAGATAACCTAAATAAGAAGATAAAATTGGTGAGATCTTAGCAAGCAAGTTTCAAATCTCCTGACTTTGAATGTCTAAGTGTTTTCAAATACTAAGTCAAAATGGATATAAATTAAAAGGAGTTTTAATTAATCCATGACTTTTATCAATAGTATATGCCATGATGATGCTATCGAATTTATGTAATGGTACTCGGTCATAGGGGTTACCCTTAGGAGGAAAGTTGTGACTATATACTTAACATACGATGCACCTTTGATTTGAGGCTTCCCACACATTGGCACTCAATCACAGGGGATGTCATGGAGCGGCCTTGAATTAAAGTTTGATTGGTAGGTTTGATCATAGATAATGACTTCTATATGGATTTGATCCTATAGTTATTGCCAAGTTCATTTGATCAATTCATTATGAACTTTAATATGTCTATAAATGAGGTTATGATTAACGAATTGGTGAACATATTAGTTACCACCAAGGCAACTATGAAAAAGGAAAAGCCTCTTTTACTTGCATCTTCTTCCAAGTCTAAAGGCCTTCATGGTCCTGGGAAAAGGAGTAAGAAGAACAAAAGTTCTTCATCAAGGGGGAAGCAACCCTTGAAAGGTTTTAATGGAGTTACAAAGAAGGAAGAGGCTAAAACTAATGCTGCATGTTTCCATTGTGGCAAAAAAAAGGCATTAGAGAAGAAACTGCAAAGCTTATCTTACAACTTTTGAAAAAGGTATGTACAAGATTGAAGTGTATTGAACGACTAATTCTTTCTCATCAATATTTGATACCATAGGTGGTTCTCACTTTTGTAATTCGTT
Source organism: Jacaranda copaia (assembly GCA_014898725.1). Classification (NCBI taxonomy): domain Eukaryota; kingdom Viridiplantae; phylum Streptophyta; class Magnoliopsida; order Lamiales; family Bignoniaceae; genus Jacaranda; species Jacaranda copaia. Next base: position 51,452 of record JACGDI010001812.1, read on the forward strand.
ACATGGGTTGGAAAGAGAAAAGCATCTTAATAAAGGGGATATGATCCTTCACCTTTGGAAATGGAGTAAAAGTTGCAACCATGGTCCAAGGTGTATTCAAGTTAAACTTAGGAGATTCTATGATTGTACTTGATCCTTGTTTCTATATATCGCATATTATGAAGAATATAATTTCAATTTTTATATTGGATAGTGAAAGATATGGTTTCTCTATGTCTAATGGGAAATTGAAGGCATTAAAGAACAATTCTTTAATTGCTCGAGATACATTAAATAATGGATTGTACATATTAGATTCTCAAAAACCATTAATGCACATTCAATTAAGTAAGAGAAATTAGATATCTAAGAAGATGCCATCTTCTGGCATGCAATACTTGGGATATCTCTAAAAGTAGGATGAATAAGTTAGAAACCCTTAAAGTACTAAATATTAGTGGCATTGAGGAACTTCTAACTTGTGAGTCCCATTTGAAGGGAAAAAAGACCAAAGCTGCTTTTGTAGGACAATTGGCGTGAACCAAAATCCTTTGGATTTGATCCATACTAATGTGTGTGGTCCACTAAGAGTTAGTACATGAGGAGACTATTCTTACTTTATCACCTTTATCGATGATCACACTCGATTTGGACATGTGTACCATATGAAGTATAAGTCCAAAGCCTTTGAAAAGTTTAAAGAGTATAGGTGTGAAGTAGAAAAGCAAAAAGGACTTAGTATTAAAATCTTCAATCGGATCGAGGAGGAGAATACTTAAGTACTGAATTCTTAGATTATCTAAAAGAGAATGGGATTTTCTCTTAATGGACTCCACCTGGCACGTCCTAACTCAATGGAGTAGCCAAAAGGAGAAATCATACCTTGTTAGACATGGTATGTTCCATGATAAGCTTCTCCAATGTGCCTATCACCTTTTAGGGATATGCCTTAGAAACGACTACAAGACTACTAAATGCAGTACCCTTAAAGGCTGTGCCATAAACTCTACATAAGATATGGTATCACAAAGCACCCTCTTACCATTATTTAAAGGTTTGGGGGTTACCTGCATACGTGAAGAGGTTAATGGGTGACAAGTTGGATAGTCAATCTTTTTTGTGCAAGTTTGTGGGATACCTTAGAGAGTCTATGGGTTATTATTTCTATGATACCTTGGAACAAAATGTGTTCATCTCAAGGAATGCCACCATTTTGGAAATGAAATTTTATTAGATAGAAAAGATGATGTTGTTGAACTTGATGAAGTTCAAGATGATTAACAAATCTCACAAGCGGTGGAAATAAATAGTGAGCCTTACACACAACCTCTACATAGGTCAGACCAAATCAAGAAGCAACCCAAGATATTCAGATTTCTTTATGAAAAGGGCCAATCAGATGTAGATCTGAATACATATGAGGAAGCTATGTTGGACATAGACTCGAGACTTGGCTTGAAGCCATGAGATCAAAAATGGACTCCATATACTACAACAAGTGTGGGCTTTGGTAGATCCATCAAAGGGAATTGTTCCCATTGGTTGCAAATGGATCTATAGAGAAATCTAGAAATTAATGGAGAGGTTACAACCTTTAAGGCCTTACTAATGGCAAAAGGTTATACTCAAAGACCCAGTATTGATTTCAAGGAAACCTTTTCACTAGTTGTAATGCCTAAGTCCATTCAGATTCTACTTGCCATAGTTGTATATTATGAATATGAGATATGGCAAATGGATGTGAAAACCACTCTTCTCAATGGCAACATTGAAGAAGAAATTTATATGGAGCAACCACAAGATTTTACATCCAAAGAGAGTGAGCAAAAATTTTGCAAACTCCAGAGATTCATTTATAGACTCAAGCAAGCGTCTTGAAGTTGGAACATGTATTTTGATAATGTAATTAAATTGTTTGGCTTTATCAAAATTGTGTAAGAACCTTGTGTGTATAAGAATGCAAGTGGAAATGTTGTACAATTTATTATGCTTTATATTGATGCCATCCTTCTCATTGGAAATGAGAAAGGTATGTTAGAGTGTACTAAAGTATGATTGTCTATTCAATTCTCCACGAAGGATTTAGGATAAGCATCATATGTATTGGGAATACATATCTATGGAGATGGAATGAAGAGAATGTTGGGGCTATCCTAAACTAGGTACATTGACAAAATACTAAAATAGTTTAGTATGAAATAATCCAAGAAAGGATTTCTTCCCATAGGACATGGTATTAGTTTCTCCAAGTCTATAAACCCAAAGACTGAGCAGAGAGACAAAAGATATCTCGAATACCTTATGCGTCTACCATATGGAGCATAATATACATAGTTCAATATATAAACTGGATGTGGCACATGCTCTAAATGTTACGAATAGGTTCCAATCCAATCCCAATGAGAGATATTGGATGGCCGTAAAAATGATACTTAAGTACTTAAGAGAAACTAAAGAATTATTTTTAGTATACAGCAATGGAGAATTGAAACTCAAGGGATTTTCATATTCAAGTTTCCAATCCGATGTAGATGACCTAAAATTCATCTCTAGATTAATATTTTTCCTTAATAGTGGTACAGTGAGTTGAAAAAGTTCCAAACAAGACACCACAACTGACTCAACCACTGAGGCAGAATATATTGCAGCTTCAAAAGTTGTAAAGAAAGGTATTTGGATCAAAAACTTTATCTAAGAGTTGGATATAGTACCTTGTATGTTTGAACCTATGTTTGTCTTTTATGACAACAATAGTGCGGTTGCACAAGCCAAGGAGGTAAGATCTCATTTGTGATCCAAGCACATTTTGAGAAGATACCAATTGATTTAGGGGATCATAAGCAGAGACGACATTTAAGTGGAAAGAGTTATCTTATAAGAGAATATAGCAGATCTATTGACTAAACCTTTATCGCAAAAGGTCTTTGAAAGACATCTTAGGAAGACGAGTCTTAAGACTATGAGGAATTAGCTTTATGGCAAGTGGGAGATTATTAGAATAGTGCCTCACAAACCAATAAGATTGGCATGTAAACTATTTCACTTGTGATACAATCTTGATTGAATAATATTTCTTATAAATGACTATCTTCATCTTATGCTTTTATTACTTCACTAGCATATGGTTGAAGCTCCTAAATCACACAAGACTATGGGACTTGGCTATGTAGCGAGTGATGATCATGGAATAAATCTTACATGATCGTGATTTTAAATATCCCAAGTCATAGAATTTTATGAGATAGGGCATCTAAGATTCAAATAGACTAGCACTAACAATGCATACTCCAAGGGTTAGATGTTGCTCCATTCCATGAGCAAACCATATGTGATATAGGTGCATGTTAGTGGGGGCTTGTGAAAAAACAAGACACTGGAGACCTGCTTAGAAAATCCCATAGATAGCTACAATGGCAAGTCAGTAGTAGCTAGTTCTCCAGCTTACCAAGTGCATATAATTAGTCCTTTGACCTGATGATCCATTGTAATCTTATGTTTACGTTCTCATGCTTTGATGCGACTTTGGCCACTTACTGGGTGTTTTAGTAGTGATTGGGCATGATCTACTTAAACATGAAGGTTTAAGAGATCCAAGATGGGATCCAACTCTGTATCTTTGTGAATGGTGAGTGTATCTCCTATGCATTCTATGATGATCGATTTCTAAAAGTTCTTGGCCAAGACAGTGTGACAATTTGAAAAAAGGATTTTCCAAAAATAAGGTCACAAACCAAAATTTAACATTAAAAATAGATGCATAGTATCGATGCTATTAGAGAGCTGATAAATATCTTACCCTAGACTTCTTTTATGAAGTAAGAGATGAAAGAACCATATTTGCATGGTACGCGTAGAGCTAGAATAGTTTACCAAAAGCATCAATTGGCCAATTACTAGGCTCCATGGGCTTGAGGTTGGATATCGACTATAGAGATTTGGTTCTCTTCAATGAATAGAGTTTAATTAAATTGAGTAGGTTAGTTTAAAAGAGTTAAATTAATGTGAAAGTATGATATTCTAAAGTCACAATGGTTGTGAGCTCATGTCTAATAAGCAGTAGAACCTAATGGGTCTCACACAAAAGCCAATCAGCGATCCTAAATATTGAGGAGAATTTTCTAAGGGTTAAAAGAATTCCTAGACGGCCAAAAATTGAGGGAATTGGTTGACATAGTTTTAGTCATCTCGACTTAATCAATTTAATTGTTAAATTGATCTAATTAATTTAAAGAGTTAAATTAAGTGTTAATTTAATTTTGTGCCTCATGACTATCAATTGATCAAGTTAACTTAAGGTGTTAAGCAAATAAAATCTAGCTTAAAGAGTTAAGCTAATTGACTTAAAGGTTAAGTCAAAGTTTAAGTAAATTAAAGTGTATAATTTAATTAAAACAAAGAATTGATTTTAGAGGGAGAATTCAAATGAAATGTTAATTTAGAGTGGAATTAGAATTTATCTGGTAGACATTTCATAAGATGAAGTGTAGACTCCAAATGAAATTCAAATTCACACTAATTAATATACAACTTGCAAGATGCTTGCGAGTTGGCATGCTTAGGTGGCACCCCTACCTTGAGGAAGGTGTGATGCCACGTTGGGATCACACCAATACTCCATCTATATATAGATATAGAGAATGGGGACAGCCAAGACTAAGGTATTCACGCATTTTGTGCATCTAAAATTAGATCCAAAATTCCCTCCAAAAGTGATTCTCTCATGTGTTGAGGCTTCCCTCTCTTCTTTACCTCCCTTAGCATTTTTGACCTTCAACCAAGCTCTATTTCTCCTTAGTTTTTCCATCTAAATCAAAGAGAACAGGATTTTCCATTGGTGTGTGAACTTTGGCATTAGAGGTAAGACGAATTTGGATTGCTTGCTTTGGTGATCCTTTATTCTAGCAGCATGTTTCTGGATTCTGTTTGACGTCTTGCCCAAGGATTTTGGTGCTGAAATTTTAAATGGACATTTTTCATTGCGTTGATAAATTGTGGTCTAGATTTAGCTTGAATCCAAAGTGATTTGCCCAATCAAAAGTTGATCACACCTTGTTGTGCCAGGTGCAGTCTGCTTTCAGGAAAGGAAGCACTACTTCAAGTTTTGATTGGATTTTGCTTAAGAGGTAACAATCTGACCTTAATCCATTATATTGGCATGATTTAGATTCTTGGGTTGGTGTAACCTAAATTAGATTTTAGTTTTTAAATTTTTTAAATTAGATCTTTAGCATTACACATTTTTCAGGTATTAATGTTTCAATCTTTTGGTGGAGAAGTGAACCATTAAGTCTTCGAAATTTCATTATGCCAACCTCAATTAACGCTATGATGCTCAGCCCATCTATGTTTGTTTGGGGGGAACAATTAGAAATAGTTTGGTCGATATGTTCGAATATCTATACTATTATATATTGCACAATGTTGTGGAATTCATAATTGTATAATTTCAATTCTAATTGTGCAATTTTGGCCAAATGTCAAATTCTTAGAATTTTGAGTTTTTTAATTCAATTGAAAATTTTTCATTTGTTGTTTATTTCTTTTTATATTTCATTTTAATATGATCAACTTATCTATTATAGTTAAAATATAATGTTGTGTTTATCCAAAATTGCAATATAGATTTACATGTCATAAGATAATTCAAAACATATCTATAATCATATTTTTATTGGAGAAAATAAGTTTATAATTTAAAATATACTTCATAAGCATCATATATTAAGTACTCTTATCACAACTTCTATCTTGTAAATTTAATTTATCACAATATTAATAGATAAATATTTTATTTATTTTATATATAAATTTTGTTATTCTACAATTATTCTTTTACATTTTTTTCTAAATTATTCATAGTACAATTCTATGTTTGTAATTTTAGGACTTCTTTCCCCAGTTAACATAATATAATGATGTTTCTTGTTCTTTTTGATTAATTTAAAGCCTATTTTGTAGAAACTTTTTAATATTTTTGTCAAACACATCTTTCTATTGTTTTTGTTTTGTTTCTATTCTAAATTAATTGGATACTTTTCTAATATATTTAAATATTTTATTAATATTATTATTTTATTAATTCAACAATATTTATTTAAAATTAAAGTTCTTATGGCCAACCTAAGATTGTAATTTTTATATTAAAAAGTATATATTAGCATACAGTATTTTTTTATTTCAATGAATTATATTTTATATATTTATTTTCAATGTAGCTTTCAAATATTCTTGTATGTTCATGTAAGAATTTACCTTTGATATTAAAATTTTATTTTACTATTATTTTAGTTGCATGTCTCTTGATTTATCTAAATAAAAAATTTTATGTACTTCATATTTGAATAATGTACATGGAATAATGTGATGCTATGAAATATTTAAATATATTATAATTTTATTAAATTGTTGAAGTTATTCTAATTTTCTTATCAAATGAATGAAGAAATACTATTATTTTTCTATAAAAAATATTCATTAAATTTATTGGCACTTGATTTACCCATTTCTGATTATGTGCATATAAGAAAGAATTGTTTTTCATTTTTTCGGTATAATATCATATGCTTTGATAAGTTTATTTTGATTGGTTGAATCTTTACTTATTTATAATATTTTTTATGAGAAATCATTTTTGATGCTGCAATGAGCGGAATGGTCCGGAAGTCCGGTGGATTGAGTTGATAT